>CAUYLG010011412.1:0-57538 GCA_963573385.1 Cacajao melanocephalus | reverse complement strand
GCTTCCAATTGCTGTTCTCCTTGTGGGGATGGGACCAGCCGAGCCGGACTCAGAGGGCAACCAGTCGCGTATACTCCGCACTGAGAAGCACTGCGCCACGCTGGGGCGCTGGCAAAACAGCTGCGCCGGCCAAAAGAGTCGCGCTGGCGACACGTGTGGCTCCTCCGCCGGGAATCTCCCAGTTTGTGGGCCACAGAAATTCGTCTGAAATTGCGGCGTCCACTCGCTCTCTGCGCTTTCACTGGGAGCTACAATCCTGAGCTGTTGTTAATCGGCCATCTTGGATCTCTCTCAGCACTGTTTTATAAAAAAATATCAGGATTGTATTCAAACATTTTTTTCCCATGGTATCTTTCCTGCTGCCTCCTGGCCTTCGGTTCCCTCCCCGCCGCCTGACACCACATATCCCACCCTTGTCAGTGTTACCTCTATCCCCCATCACTGCTTTGCTGTAGTAACAGTATCTCGCATTTATCAAGCACTTGCTGTGTGCCAGGCATGATTCTAAATATTGACAGATGAAACTGTTTATTCCTACCAATCCCTAGGAAGTAGAAACAGCTCCATCATTTACAGATGAGAAACCCAAGGTCCTGAAAAGGTCCTGGCCTACCCAAGTCACTTCAAGGAGGTCATGCAGCTGCAATTCAGAACATCATCCATCTGGCTTTGTAATCTTTCTCATTTTTTCATTTATTCATCATTCATTGAAAATAATGTAATAAAAATTTTATATCCATACACACACATATGTATATGTAACGATAGTGTACCACGTGATGCTTTCAAATACAGTTGGCCCTCCATATCCACAGCTTCCCCATCTACAAATCAACCAACTATGGATCAAAAATAAATTGGGGGCCCGGTTCAGTGGCTCACGCCTGTAATCCCAGCACTTTGGGAGGCCGAGGTGGGTGGATAACCTGAGGTCAGGAGTTAGAGACCAGCCTGACCAACATAATGAAAACCCGTCTCTACCAAAAATACAAAATTAGCCGGGCATAGTGGCACATGCCTGTAATCCCAGCTACTTGGGAGGCTGAGGCAGGAGATTCGCTTGAACCCAGGAGGCAGAGGTTGCAGTGAGCCAAGATTGTGCCATCACACTCCAGCCTGGGCGACAAGAGCAAAACTCTTTCTCAAAAAACAAAAAAGTATAATAATAATAAATGGGAAAAACAATTAAAAATAACAGTACAACAATTAAGATAATGCATATATTTTTAATTTTTAAAGAAAGATTTATTAGAGGAAGTATGAAAATATGTTTTAAAGTTGCAATGGGCAGCACAGCAGAGAAGGGGCTGCCTGCCCTCCTCCCCACCCCCACCCCCATATATATTTGTTGTGCGAGACAGCACCTCACTGTGTTGCCCCGGCTGGAGTGCAGTGGGATGATCTTGGCTCACTGCAGCCTCAACCTCCTGGGCTCAAACAGTCCTCCCACCTCAGTCTCCCAAGTAGCTGGGACCACAGGAATGTGCTACCATGCCCAGTTAACTTTTTGTAGTTTTTGTAGAGGCAGTGTTTCACCATGTTGCTCAGACTGGTCTCACACTCCTGGGCTCAGGCGATTCACCCACCTAAGCCTCCAAAAGTGCTGGGATTGCAAGCGTGAGTCACTGCACCCAACCTATTTATTGTTTTTTAAAGACAGCATCTCTCTCTCTCTCTCTCTCTCTCTCTCTCTCTGTTGCCCAGGCTGGAGTGCAGTAGCACAATCATAGCTTACTATAGCCTCAGCCTCCTGGGCTCAAATGATCTTCCCGCCTCAGCCCCCCAAGTAGTGTGAGTGCAGGCATGTGCTGCCACACTCAACTAATTATTTTTATTTTTTGTAAAGATAGGGTCTCATTTTGTTGCCCCGTGTGGTGTTGAACTCCTGGCTTCAAATGATCCTTCCACCTCAGCCTCACAAAGTGCTGGGATTACAGGCATAGCCACCACACCTGGTACCAGTCTTAGTTCTTTGCTCATTATCTGAATTGTCACCATATTTGCGTACATCTGGAGTTCTTTTTTTAATATATTTCTTAATTGAAACAGTTGCTTTTTATTAAATGTACCAGTACCTATTAGTATACTAGTTTCATTTAGTTCTATTGTTTGCATAATATACATTCAAATAGCTATTAAATTTCAAATATTTGCCCTCACGCTACTTAAAATTATTTTGAGTACCACAGAAATGTGGCAGCTACCAGAGAGTACTTGATGTCCAGGAATACAGCAGTTGTTACCTTTTCTCCATGATTCTGAGAAAGGGCATAGAGTGCCATCTGAGCTGGGTGTTTGAACCAGAAGTGTTTAGGCAAAGGGAAAAGAGCACTTCGAGAAAAATAAGGAGCCTGAGTTCAGGCCGTGAGGCATAGCAAACCTGGCACATTTCAGGAGAATGCGCCATCTTGGTAATGGGGACCTAGGATACATGATGGCAGGAATGAGGAAAACTTGCTGGCAAGTAGGGTTAGTGGCAGATTAACACTAGCTGAGACATGGGAACCTGTCCAGTTAGAAGCCATTGATTCATTGTTGAAAGCTAAAACTGGACATAGTGTGAGTAAAGGATGACTTGCCTGCTTGGTGAAAAATTAATAACCACAGAGGCGGCTATCAAAACCTACCAGCAACCAGGGAAAATACTTATAGTGTGTTAGGCAAAAGAGAACAGGGATACAATATTCTGTGACCATAATGATTATACATAGAAATTAAGATGCATAGGCCGGGTGTGGTGGCTCACGCCTGTAATCCCAGCACTTTGGGAGGCCGAGGCAGGTGGATCACCTGAGGTCAGGAATTCAAGACCAGCCTGGCTTACAAGTAGAGAAACCTCATCTCTACTGAAAATATAAAAATTAGTCAGACGTGGTAGCGTTTGCCTGTAATCTCAGCTACTCGAGAGGCTGAGGCAGGAGAATCGCTTGAATCTGGGAGGCGAAAGCTGCAGTGAGCCGCGATCGCACCATCCATTGCACTCCACCCTGGGTGACAAGAGTGAAACTCTGTCTCAAAAAAAAAAAAAAAAAAGGAGAAGAAAAATAAATTAAGACGCATAGAGAAGAGGGGCTGGAAGAAATCCCCCGATGTGAGAACAGGAGTTGTGTTGATTGTTTAACAATGTGAGTTGTTTTCTCCATCTTCCAAATTGCTTTCTCTTATATTCCCAAAGTCATATCTTGACTTTGTTTGCCTGTGCTTTGCAATGGCGCTATCCATTGTAAATCTCAGGTTTAGCATTCATGCTGGCTTCCAGTTTCCAAATATTGAATCCAGAATTCATGAGTGTTCTAAACTTGTGGAGACCACACTGTAGGGCTAGAGGACATGAGTGTCTCTGAGCCCAGCTCTTCGTAGTGGCTGACTTGCAGCAAGCACTGAGGCTTCTCCTGGCATCACCTCCACTGTAATTCTCTGTGAGCATTTCCAGGAAGCAGCACCCCCTACCCTGGCCCAGGCCCCTCCAAGATTGTCTCGTTTTCCCGCCATTGCCCTGAGAGGAAGTAGCCACATGAGTTTATGGCCTGTGTAATGCTTTTCCCTCCTGGATGCTCCCCAACTGTAGAGGATATGAAAATAGTCTTGGCAAGGGTGCCTGGTCTGTGCTTGTCAGCGGCCTAAGCTGTACTCAGCCGCCACCCTTGGGGTCCAGGCCAGATGTTATGGCGAAACCCTATTTTAACGAGATCCTTCTGGTATTTCTTTTGGATGCCATCCGAGGCAGTTTCGCTTTACACTAAATTCCATGTTATGGTGGGTCATCTCGAACAGGTCTGCAGCACATAAAAATGTTCTCACTGCAGTCTATTTGCTGTAGCAAAAAGTTGTCAGGGGTTAGGATGGGAGTTGAGGACTGGGCCTTGAGGATTTTTTTCATATAAACACATTAAAATGGAAAGCTGATACGGACATGTTCAGTGATGTAGACTACAAAAGCAAAAAGAATTCTCCCCAGCATATGTTTTTTGCTTTTTACCATGGATATAACTGGAGTTTATATACGATAAGAACTGCTTCTTGGGCAGAAAATGTAATCCTCTGGTGAGACTAATCCATCACTGTTGAAGAGAAGGGAACCGGTAGTGAATTCACCCCACAGATGAAGATAGGATTTCAAATTCTCTCGCCTTTTCTGTTTCACTGTTCCTAACTCCATGAGAGTGTGCATGTGTGTCTGTGTTTTCTTCACTGTTTGATGTTTCAACCCGGCTACCACTTCCTCATCCTTGGCGTCTCTTCCATCTTTATTTTTCTCACACCTTCCCCACCTCCACCACCTTGTCCCAGCACTGTGAGGAAAGTGGGCAGCTTTCCAGGCAGCTGTAGTCCTGCTGGAGAAACCTTTATGATCCAGGAAATATTGACCGAGGAGAAGCTGTGCTGACTCCACTATGAATAGAGAGGTTGGAAAAATGTCAGCATTTGCAGAAACAAAAGGAAGTGCTCCATGTACATTTTGGTTTCATAATGACTCTATTGTAAAACCCCTTTTTAGTCCACTGGATTGGACAAGTGTGTTAACCAATGGCTGTTTGGCATCCATTGATCATAGGGCTAGACCAACAATCAAAGTTGTTTATCTCTCATAAGGTGGCTTTCACAGGCGTGCCAAAATCATATTATAAAACTCCCAGCCACAAAGTCTAACGTGTATTTTCACTTCCTATCCAATAAGGGATGTCCCCACCCTTTACTTCCTGACTACTGTAGTCATAAAGGTGCACTCCTAGTTCCTCCCTCTCTCTTTCTTAGCTTCTTGGTTCCTGTGTGTGATAAAGTTTCTTGTTGCCCTGTGTGGCAGCATGGTGTGGCATGCCCCAGCATACTCCCTTCCTTGGAAACTGAGTAATACATTCTTTCAATGGCATTAGCCTCTTTGTGTTGTCACTCAGTCACCTCTATAAATTAAAAACCCTTCAGGTTTTATTGGGACAGTAAGGTAATTTATTTTCTCTACGTAGAATTTTAGAATTGAAAGGGACCTTATAGATCATTGAATTCACCTGTCCATTGTTCAGAAAAGGAAGCCAGGGAAGCTGATAAGGGCAGATCTGGGCCTCAGAGCACCTGGTTAAGTGTGTTCTCTCCGTCAGCCTAAGAAATGGTACCAAATTCTTATGTCATTGCATTTGATGTGATCCTTCCTTCCTTATTTTCTTCTCTTCTGTTTCTTTCCTTTGCTTTCAAGACTGGTGTCTCACTTTGTCCTCCAGGCTGGAGTAAAGTGGTACAGTCATAGCTCTCTTCAGCTTCCAGCTTCTGGACTGAAGTAGTCCTTCCACGTCAGCCTCCTGGGTACCTGGGACTACAGGCACATGCCACCACACCTGGCTAATCTTACTATTTTTATTTTTGTAGAGAGACAAAGTCTCACTGTGTTGCCCAGGTTGGTCTCGAATTCCTGGGCTCAAGTGATCCTCCTACTTCAGCCTCCCAAAGTGCTGGGATTATAGGCGTGAGCCACCATGCCCAGCCCCTTTTTTCTTAATTTAGCTGTCTAATATGTGAGCCTTTTTGGAAGATCCAATTTATCTCTGTTTGCTTTCTGTGATACGGGAAGCATTCAGCTTCATTGTCACAACGTAGACCGTATTTGCAACTTATTTTTGCTGAAAACTGTAATATAAATGGTGTTACTGATTAAGTGGTTTTCTTCCTCTTTTAAAAGGATGGTATTTTAAACCAAAAGTTTCCAAGCACATTTTGGTAGTGTGTGATGTATGGGTTAAGAGTGTGGAGTCGGGAGTCAGATGGCCACTTGCTACTGTGTGCCCTCGTGGAAATCACTTTACTGCTCCATGACTCAATTTCTTCATCTGTAATATGGATTTATTTGGACTAACTCATAGATTATTGCCAAGTATTTATGGTTTAATTCATATAAAGGACTCAAAAGTAAGCACTCAATGCCATTAGCTTTATTGTTGTTACTATTTTTCTTGAGTAATGTAATAGTTTTTATTCAGGTATATGTATGTATGGTCAAGAGCCTTCTTTGATGTTTAGAGACTATCATTTGTATGACAGTCATCTTTGTCTAAAAAGTCAGTTTTTTTTCCCCATTGGCTGCTGTGCCTAAATCAATTATTGTCCTTTTTCTTCCAAGTTCTCTCTTCTAAAAATATTGAGGACTCAGTTTTATTCAGTTTCTTATTTCCCTTCATTGACATCATTCACCAGTTTCTCTGAGCCATTCATCATGAATCTTTTCCGCAATACTGAGGGGAGGGGTGCTCTGTGTGTTATGACAGGTTTCCTGCCTTCAAAGGGCGTCAGTCTTTTCAGAAGCCAGGAGATGCATGGGAAACGTGGGACGTAGCGCACGGCACCGTGATGAGACAGAAGGATGGGGAGGAGTCCTGAGGGAGCTCAGGGAAGAGGGCACTCATGTCTGTGGAGAGCACGAGGAAGGCTGCTGTGGAAGAGGGAGGGCTGGCTGCAGCTGTAATCAGTGAGGAGGTTGGCAGGGGTGGGTGAGGGAATTCTAAAGTAGAGTTCCCTGCCCTTGCACTTTGAAATTTGGGGCTGGATTTTTTTTTTTTTTTTTTTTTTTTTTTTTGAAGACAGAGTCTCACTCTGTTGCCTAGGCTGGAGTGCAGTAGCATGATCTTGGCTCACTGCAACCTCTGCCTCCTGGGTTCAAGCGATTCTCCTGCCTCCGCCTCCCGAGTAGCTGGAACCACAGGCGTGTACCACCTGCCCAGCTAATTTTTGTATTTTTAGTAGAGATGGTGTTTCACCACGTTGGCCAGGCTGGTTTCCTGGCCTCAAGTGAACACCCTGCTCAGTCTCTCAACATGCTGGGATCACAGGCGTGAGCCTCCATGCCCAGTGGGGGGGCTGGATCATTTTTTGACACAGTAGACTGCCTTATGGATGGTGGGATGTTTAACCACATCCTTGGCCTCTACCTGCTCGATACCTGTAGCACATAGACATCCACCCACCCAGACATTGTCACGTTTTCTTCTTGGGCACAAAAACAGCCTCACTTGAGAACTACTGGTCCAGATCAAGAGACCAAAATTAGTGAAGTCATCCTATGGGAAGGCAGGCACATGCTTGGAGCACGGTGAGAGCTGGCATGGCTTTAGAATGGAATACCAGAGGCTTGGAAGGCCTTACTGAAGTGAGGGAGCTTATCCAGGCGTGCTGGCCCTCGACTGCTTTGGAAAAGGAGAGCAGTAGGTGGCTTGTGGTGATCAGGGAAGTTACCGCAGTGGTTTTGTGTTGCATCAGGCTGCACACGTGAAGCATATATGCTATTGCCTGACACCAAGAAAGCGCTCACGAAACACCAGCTATCATTGTTATTGTCAGGCATATTAGAAGGAGAGAGACGAACGAAGGGCTGGGGAAGAGTGAGGGCCCAGGAGCAGAGTGGTAGCAAAGAGAAGAGACAGGTGTATAGCAGAGATGCGGAGAGGACAGAGACATCTGGGAGGCCATGACATTTGCTTACTGCTGCTTTGTGTGTATAGCCATCCCTGGGTATCCACAAGGGATCAGTTCCAGGACCCCGTTTAATACCAAAATCCATAGATACTCAAGTCCCTGATATAAAATGGCATAGTAGTTACATGTAACCTATACGTATCTCCTATGAACTTTAAATCAGCTCTATATTACTTATAATACCTAATACAATGAAAATGCTGCATTTGTTGTATTGCATTGGTTTTTTATGTGTATTATCCTTGTCGCATTGTTTTTTGTGTTTCTTTTCTGGATATTTTTGATCTGTGGTTGGTTGCATTGGTGGATGCAGCACTGTCGGATATGGAGAGTCAACTGTATATAAAATCAGGTCAGCACACTGTTCCTATAGAGGAGCAGATAGTAAATATCCTCAGCTTTATGAGCAATGTGGTCTCTGTTATGCCTACTCAACTCCCCCACTGTAGTGTGAGAATAGCCATAGACAGCACATCAACTCATGGGTGTGATTGTATCTCAATAAAACTTTATTTACACACACAGGCAGTGAGCCAGACTTGGCCTGTGGGCCACAGTTTGCAAGCCCATGATCTAGACAGTGTACAAATAGCACATGGTGCGCATCAGCTTTGGATAGCTGTCAGTATTTACAAGTATGTAAGTCTGTTAAATACATAATAAAAATTCCAGTTTTAATGCTGCAAATTAACACCCTTGGGATTTGTTTCAGCTGAAGATGCAAATCCAACCCTACAGCTGCCTGAGTATTAAATGTCTACTTTTCTCTGCCAAATAAGCAGTATTTCTAAAGGCCCGTGACTGATAACTTAGCAGATTTTGCTGATGAATCAGGCCAACATTAGCTGGGCATAGTAGTTCACTGTACAACTCAAATGGTTTGTGGAGCCACTTGTGAGCGGTATGGTTTAGCAGTGTCATAGTTGCAAGAAACACAGTACCTGTACTTGGTTTGTTTTAAATCTGTTTATATTGCCTAATTAGATGAGACAAATTCTTGTGCAGACTATTTCCTCTCTTCTGAGACTATTGCACTGTTCATTCCAAATGGACAGGACTCTACATGGAAAATCCTACCATCCTTTATAAAATGTGGTCTTTTGTGTAAGCCTTTCAGTTTATCATGGTTATATTCTTTTTTTCTCCTTGGGAATAATTTTACTTCATCTGGTTATTCTCTGTTACTGTGTGTTATCTAAGGTCTATGACCAATTGCATGTAGAGAGTAGCTTGCTTTTTCAATAACAACAACCAAGAATCAAGCAGAAACTTGAGGAGAGTAGAGCTAGGGGTGGTAGCCTTTCAGGGTGTCAATTCCTCAACCATGGTGGGGTTGATGGGAGTATATCTGGAAACATTTTTGGTTGTTACAATGGGAGTGTGCTACTGACATCTTGTGGGTAGAGGCCAGGGGTGCTGCTCAACATCATACAATGCATGGGACAATGTCCCCCACAGCAAAGAAGGATTCAGCCTAAAAGTCAGCCATACTGTGGTTGAGAAACCCTGCTGTCAAGAGATTCATCAGGGATACACCTCCTAAGTAAGTGGCAAGCCTGCTGTCTTCAGGAATGTCTCTAGGCTAGCCTACTGATGACACCAAGGACACTAACCCATCACCCTCACACAATCTTTCATCGAGGTACCACCAAGCTCTTTATTCTCCTGCCCGTTAGCTACTTCTGCACCTGCTGCTGGGGTAGCCCCGGGTGCTTCGTTTATCATTGACATTCTGGTCTTTGTTCCTACGGATGTCTTGTTGGGTAGAAGAGATGTGTTCAGAGATGCAGGAAAGCTGAGGAGGCACAAGGAACTGAAGTCTTACCACTCTGGCAGACTGCAAGTGAATGCACACGTTAGTCCTGGAGTCCAAGTGGGAGGGGTGGGATGCTGGCAGGTGTGGAGGCAGGGATGGCCCTAGAAGAGAAGCACCTACTCTGGAGGTACCATGTCTTCCAAAACATTACCTTCCACAGTACCGTGGCACCTGGTTCCAGCAACTGTGGCCTAGGAGGAAGTGCTCAAGCAGCCTCTATTACATAGTCCTTGGGCATTGTATTAGTTTGTATGGGCTGTAACCAGTACTTTTAGACTGGGTAATTTATACACAACCGAAATGTATTGCTCACAGTTCTGGAGGCTGGGAAGTCCAAGATCAAGATGGCAGCAGATCTGGTGTCCAGTGAAGTCCTGTTCCTCATGGATGGCTCCTCCTGTGTTTTCACATGGTGAAAGGGATGGGGTAGCTTGCTTGAGCCTCTTTTATAGGGGCACTAGTTCCATTCACGAGAGTGGAGCTGTCATGACTTAATGACTTGATGAAGGCCTCACCTCTTAATACCATCACTCTGGGGATTTGTCTCCCACATACCAATCTGGGGGGGACACAAACATTCAGAACATAGCACGCATCTTCCTGTCCCAGAACGAATATCAGAACTGGAAAATACCCTAGTAGCCATTTCATCTGACATCCTCATTGTTCCAAGGAAAGCTGGGACAGTGACCTTTTGACTCACTGTGGTCTTCTCTCCATCAAACGTGTCAGGGGTCTGGCTGCTGTCTCATCTATGTGTCTCATCAGCACTTCAAGGTACTTTTTAATCCCCACACGGCAGAGGAGGAAATGCTGGCCCAGCCAAATGAAGTGGCATGGGCCAGGCACCCAGTGGCGGATGGAGGACAGAACCCAGCCCTCCTCCTTGCCTTCACGAGATCACATGATCAGAAATCAGTAAGAAAATCTTAGAGGAAACGGACTGAAAAACCGTTGCTCTAGAGCCCACATAGAGATCCATTCAAAGAAATGCAGGTAGTGAAAAGTTCAGCAAATAGAAAGACTTCTGTTAACCATGGTATGGAATGTGCGTCTCCCAGGTCTTTATGAAAGTGCCTAACTTCCAGTCATAACAGCCTACCCTCTCCAAAAGAGAACCCAAGCTAATGAAAGACATTCAAGGTACCCCTGTAGAACTATTCTGCACTTTTGCCATTGTGCATCTGCGTAGGCTATGCCTTCCAGCAGACAACTTTCAGCTCTTTGCAGAAGTCTGAGACTCCGCACCCTTCATCCATCTTTACTGGTTCATCTCCTTGTTCCAAGAAGCCTTAATTGAATGTGAATACCGTTGTCCACATGGTCTAGAAATGAAATCGATGCTGGAGCATAGTCATGTAGAGAAATGAAGTTATGCAGCCAAACCATGTTCTTAACATTAAAAACCCGAATGAGAGAGAAATCAAGGGCACACTCCCGCCATGGGTTAGACTGAGCTTTGCACACCATTCTTTGCGAGTTGCCTGAGCTGCACCCAAGCTGGCTGTTGTTCAGAGCTGCCAGTGGTCTAGCTGAGCAGCCAGGTGGAAATGGAGTCTGTGTCCATGCAGAGAATTCAAGAATTTTGGTTTCTGTGCCTGTGGGTCTTGGAGGGTAAAGTTAAAAGCGGAATTTCAAAGTCACATGGTCTGTGGTTCACAGTTTAGTTCAGCCTCTGATCATATAAACCTTTGGCGGGTTACCTGATGTCTCCAGTGTTTGTCCTCATGTGTGAAACAAAAACAGTACCTACTCTGAACAGCTGCTGCAGAGACTGAGGTAGTGGACAGAGTGCCCAGGTTTGGTTGAAGGTGGTAATGTGGTCAGAATCGGCTCTGTTTCACAGAGCATATGACTGCAGGTATCAGTTCTGTGGCCCAGTGCTGCTTGTGGGAATGAATGAGTGAGAGTAGATGGATAAAATATGCCAGGAGCATGAGACTCTCCTTCCGCAATTACTCCATCAGCCATGAGGTTTGCTTGTCAGGAACCCTCATCAGCACCTAATGCTGGATTCTGGTGCATTTGGTAGATGTTTCTAGACGCTGTTTCATGGTGGCTAAGAATAGTTTCTGGATGCCCAGGCTTGGTTCTCAGCCCCACCCCTACAAGCTGAGCAACAGGAAGCTGTCAGTTACCTTCAAAAGATCTCAGAGACCTGATTCATCAAGGCAAAAGGCGCAGTGACAGAATGATGTTGAGAGACTTAAAGCCATTGAGTAGGAGTCAGGTGAGTGGCTCCCACCAGCCATGAGGGTCATGATGTCTATGAGAGAGGAATCACCGTGGCCCGGAGTAGATAAGGAAGATTCCATGCAATAGAGCGTTGGGCCAAGAATGCAGTGAGGTCCTGCTTTATTCATTGACTCAAGTTTTTCTGTTCCACACTTTGCCGAAGATCTCAATGATAAAAGCTTGCCGATAAAACTGTATAGCATGGCGGAGAATAGAGTCCTTGGTGAATCCAAGGGTGGGTTGCTTCATTTCGGTAGGAGTAGGTAGGGGAAAAGGAAGGTGGATAGAGAGAGAGAAAACAAGTTAGAAGGAAAAGATAAGGTTGTTGTAAAGAACCTTGGCTTATATCCTCCAAAAACACGGGGGCGGGGGAACCCTTGGGGATAGGGGAACCTGGAAAGGGCTCCTTTGCAACCTAATGTAGGCGGTTAGTTTCGTAAAGAAATATACAAGACTCTGTGCAATTGATTGTAAAATTAATAGCAGCTACCCTATTACTCTATTAGATACATCTCAACTACATATTTGATATGTTCTTTACAACCTGGAGATGGGGACAGAACAGAGGGCGGATTGAGGAGGAGGGAGTAGACAGAGAAAAGTGAAGTGTCAGAAAGCAGCAAGGAGAGCAAAGCGCAGAGCTCCTCTCCTGGAGGAACGAACATTCCCATCTGGCGAGCGTTTTGTTTATTGCAAGGTCAGTTTACATTTGGATAAGGAGAGGCAGAAGGCCACTGATGTGGAAGCAGAGGGAAGCCGGCTGCCACTGCCCCCCTTTGGCTGAATGAAAGACGGCGAATAGGAGCACATGCCCAGCGAGGCTGACAGTCCCATCTCCTGGGATTACCAGATTCTTAGCCTGCAGAGTGGCCTAACCAGGGAGGTACAGTGGCTGCTTTCAGAACTCCCTGCTTCCCGCTCATTTGCCTCATCCATGGAGGATGTAAACAGTGTGAGAGTTGAAAGCCACACCATGGGAATGCCTTGGTGTCTGTCCCACCTGTTGCCAGGGAGACAAGCATGGGGGTCCATGTTCCTCACATGAGATCCCCCCATGACCTCCAACTCACAAGGATTTCAAGCTCCTATATACCCCTAGGCCACCTCTGCACCAAGCAAAGTGACCCAGCCCTGCCAGGCAGGGTTTCCTGTTTTAGGAAACTCCCTGCAGCAGCCTAGACTTGCTGGCAGTAGGATGCCGCCTCCTTCGCTCTCCTTGATGAAGGGCTGTTGCAGCTTCCCCGTCACCCCACCGACCTCCACGTACATGCCCAGTGTCATTGCCTTCTTTCCTTGAAGCAGGAATCATCCACAAGAGTAAGGCATGGCTTTCTATGTATTCAGTCCTGATCCCCTTCCCAGTAGCTTCATTCAAAAGCCTTCATCCAAAGCTGATCTGAAAACACCTTTAAATTGCCAAGCATCATTGATCAGCAGCTTCCTACAGCGGCAGTGAAAGAGACGCAGTGGGGGAGGAAAGGAAAAGAGCCAGCATCTATTAGCAAGGAGAAAATTCCCAGTGTTTGGAGAAAATGACAGTGCCACACCAGTCAGTCGAGATCGGCCTCTTCCCCGTCTTTAGATGTTGGGTTGTGATGCACTTGCCCCACATGCTGGGAGCACTCGGGGTCAGCGTTTGCTGTTCCCTCATCTTGGGCTGAAGAAAGGTGCCCTGTGTGCTTGCAGGGGGTGATACAGAGAGGCTTCAGCATGAGCTTCTGTAGAGTCATACGAACGGCGGAGTTGAGGGGGAGCCTGGAGCTGAATTTCAGTAACAGATATGTCCAACCGGGGCATGCAGGGCAAACTCTATTGTCTGTTCTCTGTTTTATTCTTAATAACACTGAAACGGTTCTACCATTAAAGCCCTTGTTTCATCACATACCAACCTGGTCTTCCTGGGTCTGAAATCCCTCCCTCTCCCTCTGCCCTTTCCTACCTCACTGAACCCAAATCAGAAGTGTCTGTGGGCATTCTACAGCCGTGTCTGTCCCCACAAATTAAGTGTGTTTGAAATCCTCAGGCTACCTTCAGATCTCAACAGCTGCACCTCCCTCTGTCAATTCGGGTCTCATTCAACCTCGGCTTTCCCCTCTTGCTGCAGGTTTTTCCCACTCGGCTTTCACATTCGGGATCGAGAGCCATATCAGCCAGTCCAACATCAATGGGACACTAGTGCCGCCGGCCGCCCTCATCTCCATTCTCCAGAAGGGCCTGCAGTATGTAGAGGCCGAGATCAGTATCAATGAGGTATGTAGCTGCCGGGCTCGGTCCCCAAACAGCAGAGCCCTGGGAAGCTGCAAGAGCTTGGAACACATTGGAAACTAACATGCATATCCCTCAGGCATTTGGGATTAATTCAGTGGCAGGGTGCAGTGGCTCATGCCTATAATCCCAGGACTTTGGGAGGCTGAGGCGGGAGGTCTACTTGGGCCCAAGAGTTTAAGACCAGCCTGGACAGCATGGTGAAACAGCATTTCTACAAAAAATTTAAAAATTGGCTCAGTGTGGTGGTACACATCTGTAGCCCCAGCTCTTGGAAGGCTGAGCTGAGAGGATCAGTTCACTCAAGCCCGAGAGGTTGAGGCTTCAGTGAGCTATAATTGTGCCACTACACTCCAGCCTGGGCAACACAGTGAAACTCTATCTCTAAAATAAAATTTAAAAAAGAGGAAAGGAAGTTGGGTTTTTTTTTCTACTTTGTGTTAATACCTTATTGATCAGGGATGACACAGTAGCAAGCTTCTGGTGCCCCTCCCACATGGTTCTGTGTTTTTTAGTTAAATATAGAATCATTGGCTGTTGACTCATGTAAGCAATTACACTGCCACATCTGAAAAACATACGGCAGATCTTCAGCTGCTCTGGGATTCCGAGTGGACGTTTGCCTTGCACTTACGCAGGTTTGCTCTCCTTGATTTCCTGGAGCAGATTGGCTAGAGAGAGGCCCCACACGTGGTCAGGTGGAATCTATATTTTGGGGAAACCCAACAGAGAGCATCACCAGAGGCTGCATCAGGGCAGAGAGGCAATGGCTCTTGTGTTAACGAGGATCTCAAGGGATGCTTTCATTACTGGGCTCGTTGTAGAACAGACGGGGTAAGGGGATGGGAAAATAAACGCACGTTGAAATTATGCACTTGGCTTGGATCCCCTCCTTCTTTTTAGATTGGCCCACAGTGAGAAGTTGTGCCAGTTTTATACCAACTTTGGTTTCAAACCACATACCTTATCCTCTCTTGTCCCCTCCTATTCTGGTCTCATGATTCTGCAATGAAGATCCCCTTGACTTCTGGGGACTTCCGGGATCCACAACCTTCCCTGCCATGCTTCACCTGAGTCTCTTATTTTAGTTTTACAGACTGAGTCTCACACTATTGCCCAGGCTAGGGTGTAGTGGCACAGTCATGGCTCACCGCAGCCTCGATCTTCTGGGCTCAAGCGATCCTCCTGCCTCAGCCTCCCAAAGCGCTGGGACCAAAGAAAGTCCCTGTTACTGATTGCTCACTCCCCCCAGCTTCCTCCCTCTGCCCCTCTTTCTCCTGCTCTGACCCAGGCACGTGATTCTACCCAAGTTTTCCATAGTGTACCATAATCCATCCCACCTGGCAGTCACATTCTTCCAGGATTCCCTCTGTCCCATCTTCCTGGGAACTGCCCTCGCCCTTCCAAACCTTTCTCCTTCACAGCATGTTACACTGCTTTCTCTTTACCTTTTAAAAAACTCTTAGACAATCACAAAGTAATATATTCTGTTTTCCTTTTTTTTTTTTTTTTTTTTTTTTTTTTAGAAAGTGTATCTAACTGTCACCCCCGGTGGAGTGCAGTTGTACAATCATAGCTCACTGCAGCCTCAAATTCCTGGCTCAAATGATCCTCCTGCCTCAGCCTCCTGAGCAGCTTGGACTTAATAGGCGCACACCACCATGCCAGGATAATTTTTTATTTTTTGTAGAGATGAGGTCTCACTGGTCTCGAACTGTTGGGCTCAAGCAATCCTCCCGCCTTGGCCTCCCAAAGTGCTGGGAGTACAGGCATGAGCCGCTGTGCCCAGGCCCTATTTTCCTTCTTGCACTTTTGCCTGCCATTTTCTGCAAAGCCGTGACTTTGAAAGCTCTGGTGTTTTTTCCTCTCCTGTGCTCCTTTTTCCCTGGCAAAGCAGCCATCTCCTCTTTCTCTTCTTCACACTTGGTGCCCAGGATCTTCCACTGACTCCTGGCCCTGTCGAGTTTCCTCATCTGTAAAACACACACGTGTGTGGCTAAGAGGACATGACCCCGAGGTCCAGCCAGCCCTCAGATCTCAGGATACCTGTGACCGTTTTTCTCTGCTCATCATCTGTCGGGAAGCCTTCATACATAGTTTCCTTTCCTCAGCACTCCAGATTCCAGCACTCTAGAGGCTAATGAGAGACCATCCCGTTTGTCACAGTGGTTTCTAATTAAAAAGTGAGACACGCCAGGGGCAGTGGCTCACATCTGTAATCCCAGCACTTTGGGAGGCCAAGATAGGAGGGTTGCCTGAGGCAAGGAGTTCTAGACCAGCCTGGGCAATATAACAAGACCCTGTCTCTACAAAAAATAAAAAAAATAAGCCAAGTGCAGTGGCGCATGCTTGTAATCCCAGCTACTCCGGAGGCTAACACAGGAAGATCAGTTTGGGCCAAGAGTTTGAGGCTGCAGTGAGCCGTGACTGTGCTCCTGCACTCCAGCCTGGATGACAGAGCGAGGCCCTGTCTCTAAGGAAAAGAGGAGAATGTTCCCTTGGAGGTGAAATGAGGACGTGTTGTTACTACCTTGGACGGTTACCGTGTTTTGTGATACGCTTGTTCATTTGGGTGTGAACATATGAAGGAGGAAGAGGGTGTGGAAGCATCGGTCACCATTGCCTACTCCATGACCAGAATCAAGGGCAAAGAGTGGCTGAGGAGGTTGATGCAGCTAGTTCTTTGCATAGGTTGTATTCTTTATTTTGAATATTGTCTTGTAATCAGAAATCATCTGGGGTGATGTTTTATTTAGTTATTCTTCAGCTGAAACCTGAGGCTTTCCATTTTTCCTCATTTCGGAGGTAATTCAGGTTCAGAGCATATAAAAATGCATTTGCACCTCCACCAGATACAATTCCGAGGTATAGTGAGGTTCACCTGATAGGAATATCTGGCATGCTTCCCAAGGAAAGAACTTCCTGCTGTATTTTTAAATGTGTATGGAAAGTTTTTTTATGGCAAATGGAAATCAGAGAATCAAAGGATGTTCAAAAAATCATGAATTGAAATGAAATGATGTCGATTGTGTCATGGCTATAGTTACTCTAACCCTGAACCCAAGGAGTCATTTCAAGTAGTAGTAAGTACCTATTTTATTAAGTCCCATGGACAGATGGACCCAGAATCCAATCCTGAATGGTATGGCCATCTCATAGGGCTCTGCTTCTGAAGCATTACCCTCCCATGTCATGGCTGGTCATTTGCAGAGATTGTGCACACTGGCAATAGCACCTGGGCGGGGCTTCCCCCACCACAGCACACAGTATTTGGGGCTGGATGAGTCTCCGTGGTGGGGCTGTCCTAGGCATCCGCCAGATGCCAGGAGCACCCCTCCTCCCTTAGTTGTAACCACCAAAAATGTCTCCAGATGTTGCCTAATGCCCCCCAAGGAGGTAGTCACCCCCCGTTGAGAATCATGGCCTCAGGGATAGCACTTTCTGTCAAGAATAAATGGCCTTTTTGTCTGCAATACCCCACCTGGGTTTGACACTCAGAACAGCTGTCATACTTCGTTCTTACCGACAGTTTGCCATGTCACCTTCCCTGTCCCCCCGCCCACTGTGGGATCCCTTCACCCCAGGCTCTCAACCTTCGGGTCCATGCGCTTCCCCCTCAGTGCCCTGGTTACTGGGACTCAGCTGTTTATGCTCCACTTTCCTGCATTTCTCCTGCCCAGAGAGCAGAGGCCGTTCCCAGAGCCCTCACCCACGTGAGCTGACAACTGTCACTTGGCTTGCTTCCCCAGGATGGCACAGTGTTCGACGGCCGCCCCATAGAGTCCCTGTCACTGATAGACGCTGTGATGCCCGATGTGGTGCAGACACGGCAGCAGGCGTTCCGAGAGAGGCTCGCTCAGCAGCAAGCCAGTGCGGCAGCGGCGGCAGCCTCGGCGGCCACCTCGGCCACAGCCGGTGTTTCCCAGCAAAACCCGCCAAAGAATGCACAGACCCCGGTGAATGGGGAAGAGATCAGAGCACATGATATCAGTAAGTGTGGGGGCTCTGGGAATTCGGTGGGTCTCTCTGGGTTCATTGTTTTCTTCTGAATCTGGGCAAATCCGAATGTCTTCTTAGAAATCTGCCTGCTATAAATGTCTTAGAAGCTGTTCTCTAGTGTTTGCTTATGATCTGGCTGGAAGAACTTCCCGTTCCATTTTTTCCATCACAACCGTTGAACCTGACTTTTTTTTTTTTGTTTTGAGACAGTGTCTCACACTTGCTGGGCTGGAGTGCAATGGTATGATTCTTGGGTCACTGCAACCTTCACCTCCCAAGTTCAAGCAATTCTCCTGCCTCAGCCTCCCAAGTAGCTGGGATTACAGTTGTGCCTACCACCACACCTGGCTAATTTTTTGTATTTTTAGTAGAAATGGGGTTTCACTACTTTGGCCAGGCTGGTCTCGAACTCCTGACCTCTTGATCTGCTCACCTCAGCCTCCCAAAATGGTGAGATTACAGGCGTGAACCACCGTGCCTGGCCGGACCTGACCTTCTTTACCCTCATGTTCAACGTTAAGAAATGTTGCTGTGCTGCTAACCTGAGAACTCTCTTCTAACACAAGATTATTGCCCATGTTACACAAAAGTGTTTCATTCGTGGACACCTTTAGTCTCAGCCACCAGCCTTCCATGTTGAGTATAATCGTTGCGCTCGCTCACAGTTCCTGCCAAGAGCACTGGGTCCCAGACACTGAGCATAGGCTTATTTGGTCTTTGCAAAACCCTAGGACATCAGTCCCTGTTAGGTGATTGCCCACGCGTATGTGGCAAGTCAGACAGCCCAAATTTCCACCCAGAGAACCCACTCCACTTATACATACTGATCTAGAAACCTGTAGAGACGCTACCTCAAGGTGTAAGTTCAGAGCAAGCAGATGTGCCGCGCATGGCATACCGTGTGTGTATGTGCATGCATGCGTGAGTATGCGTGTGTGCATATGTATGTTGTACATGTATATATCTGTGTATGTGCTTGTGCATGTGTGTCTGGGTGTGTGTACACCTGTGCATGGTGTTGTGTGTGTGTGTGTGTGTGTGTGTGTGTGTGTGTGTTCTTCCTTATTTGAAAGTTGTTTCTGGCCGGGCGTGGTGGCTCACGCCTGTGATCCCAGCACTTTGGGAGGCCAAGGCAGATGGATCACCTGAGGTCAGGAGTTTGAAACCAGCCTGGCCAACATGGCGAAACCCCGTCTCTACTAAAAACACAAAAATTAGCCAGGCGTGGTGGTGGGCACCTATAATTCCAGCTACTCTGGAGGCTGAGGCAGGAGAATACCTTGAACCCAGGAGGCGGCGGTTGCAGTGAGCTGAGATAGTGCCATTACACTCCAGCCTGGGCGACAGAGCAAGACTATCTTAAAAAAGAAAGAAAGTTATTTTCCAAATACAGCCACATTCTGAGGTCCTGGAAATTGAGGCTTCAAGATGTGAATTTTAGGGGGACGTCGTTTAGCCCATAACAGCAGCCACAGGCAATTGGAAAACATGTGGAGCGGCTGCTTGCCAGTCACACTTTATGCAGAAGCAGCCAGGGACTAGACGTGGCTCAGGGGCTGTAGTTAGCTGGCCTCAGTTACAAAGAATAACTGTGACCCAGGCTGGGGTGCGATGGCACAATCATAGCTCACTACAGCCTCGACCTCTTGGGTTCATGTGACTCTCCCACCTCAGCCTCCTAAGTAGCTGGGACTACAAGTGTGCACCACCATGCCTGGCTAACTTCTTGTTTTGTTTTGTTTGTATAGAGATGAGGTGTTGCTGCATTGCCCAGGCTGCTATTGAACTCCTGGTCTTATGCAGTCCTCCCTCCTCAGCCTCTTGAGGCGTTGGGATTTTAGGTGTGACGCTCTGCACTTAGCAAACTGTTTCTATTCCTCAAAAATTTAAAGACTGTCAAAATATAAAGAAATCTAAAATATTTACTAAATTGCACTAAAGCCAGGATTTCCCTAGAATGATCAGAAGTCGGCCAGGCGTGGTGACACACGCCTGTAATTTCAGCATTTTGGGAGGCTGGGGCAGGCGGATCACTTGAGGCCAGGAGTTCGAGACCAACCCTGGCAGCATGGTGAAGCCCCATCTCTACTAAAAATACAAAAGTTAGCCCAGTGTTTTGGTGCACACCTGTAATCCCAGCTGCTTGAGAGGTTGAGGCATGAGAATTACTTGAACCTGGGAGCTGGAGGTTGCAGTGAGCTGAGATCGTGGCACTGCACTCCAGCCTGGGCGACAGAGTAAGACTCCACCTCAAAAAAAAAAAGAAAAGAAAAGGAATCATCAGAGGTAGTATTACTTAGTACATAAAAACAAGATGTTTCCAGAAAGAACAGCACCCTTTAAGAGTGTTTCTCTTGTATTGGTAAGCAACTTGTCTCTCTGTGTTTTCTATGACAGATAATCACGTGAAGCCAATGGAAGTAGATGGGGAGGTTGAGATTCCATCCAACAAAGCCACAGTCCTTCGGGGCCATGAGTCCGAGGTGTTCATTTGTGCCTGGAACCCTGTCAGTGATTTGCTTGCATCTGGGTAAGGATGTCAGGATGGGGGCACTCCAGGATTGGGGAGATGGGAGCTGCTTGCCCTTCTCTGGGGTTCTGCCGTAAGGAACACACACTCCCCATCTTACCCCAGTGTGGGCAGACCCGAGAGTAGTGGGCGGCCCCATGAGCAACTTCTCTACGTGTCTCATGTTGTGGAGAAGCCATAGATAGCTCCAAGTCGTTTTCTCCATGGGGTGGTAAGGAACACAAAGGCATTGAAAATTACCAAACACAAAAATGGCAAGGAGGGAAACAGGGATCCAGAGGTATGAAAAAGACAGAAGAGCACGTGCCAAAGATGCCATCTGGCCAGAGAGCAAGCAGTGGAGAGCTTCTTATCCCATTTGAACCAAACACCAGAGGCTCCTGTGTTTTTATTCTGCAGATCCGGAGACTCAACTGCAAGGATATGGAACCTGAATGAGAACAGCAACGGCTGTTCCACCCAGCTCGTGTTGAGGCACTGTATACGAGAAGGGGGCCACGACGTCCCGAGCAACAAAGATGTCACCTCACTGGACTGGAACGTAAGCATCTTCCACCCCCTGGGCACTTTGAACTCGGTAAAATCTGCCAGCCACCAGGCGAGGGCTGCGGTGATGGATGGAGCCCATACAGACATAGGAGACAGGCGGTCCCGTGTGCTCAGCCCCACCCTGAGGGGCTGCCGGAGAGGTGGTCTTGGTTTTTCTTTTTTTTTGAGATGGAGCCTTGCTCTGTTGCCCAAGCTACAATGCCGTGGTGTGATCTCGACTCACTGCAACCTTCGCCTCCTGGGTTCAAGCAATTCTCCTGCCTCAGCCTCCCGAATAGCTGAGATTACAGGCTCACACCACCACACCAGGCTAATTTTTATATTTTTAGTAGAGACAGGGTTTCACCATGTCGGCCAGGCTGGTCTCGAACTCCTGACCTAATGTGATCCACCCACCTCAGCCTCCCAAAGTACTGGGATTACAGGCGTGAGCCACCGTGCCTGGCCGGTCTTGGCTTCTAAGAGCTATTAACAAGGCTGCATTTGGCAGGCAGCGAGCTGTGTGTTGTTCAGTAGCCATATCTTTGCATTTGAGCATGCCTTAGCAAAATGAGCCTGTGGCCTCATGGTGGGAGGGTAGGCTGGGAGCCCCAGGGTAGTTCTCCTGGAGAGAGATGATGTGCAGCCCAGAAAAGGTGACTCTCCACCTTGGGATTTCAGCACCAGGGGTTATATGCACTGACATATGGGATGCACACAGTCTGACTGCTTTTTTGTTTTCTGCAAAGTCTCGTGATAACTTTCAGCATGGTATTTTTAACTCTGTCATTAAAGAACACGCAGTGACAATGGTTCCAGTGTACTGGGATCCTGGGAGAGGCTCTCTGAGCTTCTTTGGTGCTGCCACTCCTAAGTTGTTTTTGTGGGTTTGTGTCTCTTTCTGGCCCTCAGACCGATGGAACACTCTTGGCTACAGGTTCATATGACGGTTTTGCAAGAATATGGACGGAAGATGGTGAGTCCTGTGTCCCTCGTGCTGGGGCTGGGTAAGAGGAGCTGTTGATGGAACCCTTGAGTGAACAGCCAGTGACACTGAAGGCAACATGTTTGTTTGTTTTTACTAACAGGTAACCTGGCCAGCACCTTAGGCCAACATAAAGGCCCCATCTTTGCCTTGAAATGGAACAGAAAGGGGAATTACATTTTGAGTGCTGGTGTAGACAAAGTGAGTATTAGCTTAAAGTACATCCCTTTGAGCTACAGGTGGTTAGATATTTTTAATCTCAAAATAACATCATGGTTTCTTGGAACTCTTAGGTTTTGTGCTTCCCCTTAAGAAATGAAAAGGATTTGTGTAGGCTTTGTTTTTGTGGTTTTGAGCTTTCTGTTAATTTGTAACACATCATCTCTTAATATAGCCTGCTGTTCTGCAGACCCCTGTGCAAAACTTCCCTTTATTTGAGGTACATGGTTCGGTGGTAGAGACAGGAAAAATCTCCACATTGCATGGGTCAGTTGCTGGAAGGAGCCATGTGGTATGGGGCGTGCCCTTCCTGAACTTTCACCCACTGACGGGCAACTGGCACCGGCTGTGTGTGTTCTTCAGGCTTCGTCTTTGCTCATTTGATCAACTGCTGCTTCCCACCATAGACTGCAGATTTCTCTGAGCAGGAGTCAAGCAACCTGGGTACAAGGGCACATTCTCCCGATGGTCCACAGAGCCAGATTAGAATTGACTTGCTCTGCACCTAGGCAGGGCTGCAGAGAGACATGGTGGCATGAACTCCAGGTGCATCTGAAAGCCATCAGTGGGGTGGGAACCCAAGGGCAAAGAGTAGGGGGATGCAGACTCCATCCCAGCCCTGAGTGATGCAACCAGCAATCTCAGCCTCTATGCATTTCACTTTCCTCACTTGTCCAGCGACAGGGCTGGCTGGAGTCATGACCCCAAACAGCTTTTGTGGAACAGTTGTGCGTTTCCGAGACTCAGCAGGAATTCTAAGTCATGGCTTTGGAAAAAAAAAGCATTATCTAGAATTGAAAAAAAGAAAAAAATAGACATGTTTTCACATCAGTTTGTGTTTCTACAACAACTGGAAACCATGCGTGAATACTGGAGGATGTTCGGGCCTCCACAAAGCTTTGCATTTTGTAATGATTTCAGGATAACTTGAACTCCAAGACTTAATAAGGTTTTCAAGACCAGCTTGGCCAACATGGCAAACCCAGTCTCTACTAAAAATGCAAAACGTAGGCAGGCATGGTGGTGGGTGCCTGTAATCCCAGCTATTCGGAGACTGAGGCACAAGAATCTCTTAAACCAGGGAGGCAAAGGGGGTTGCAGTGAGCTGAGATTGTGCCTCTGCACTCCAGCCTGGATCTGGAAGAAGAGTGAGACTCCGTCTCACACACATACACAAAAACAAAAAACAAACCAAAAAAAAACTTACTAAGTTTTCTGTTCATTCTAGTTCTGAAAGTTAATATAAAATGGTACACTTGGTCAGGCACAGTGGCTCATGCCTGTAATCCCAGCACTTTGGGAGGCCAAGGTGGGCAGATCGGGAGGTCAGGAGTTCGAGACCAGCCTAGCCAACATGGTATAAACCCCACATATACTAAAAATACAAAAATTAGCTGGGCATGGTGGGCGCCTGCAATCCCAGCTACTTGGGAGGTTGAGGCAGGAGAATTGCTTGAACCTGGGAGGTGGAGGTTGCGGTGAGCCGAGATCACGCCACTGCACTCCAGCCTGAGTGACAGAGGAAGACTGTCTCAGAGGGAAAAAAAACGATAGACTTGACCTCTGAGCATCATCCCACTTTTGGAGAAGTCGTAATTGCATTTGGCAAACTGTGGCCCACACAGGCCAAGTCTGGCTCCTCACCTGTTTTTTTATTTAAATAAAGTTTTATTGGGACACAGCCCCACCCCTTTGTTGAGACTTCTCAATGTTTGCTTTCCTGCTACAATGGCAGAGGTGAAGTTGCAAGGGAGATCAGATGGCTCTCGAAACCTAAAATGCCTACTTCCTGGCCCTTCACAGAAAAAGTTTGTGGACTCCTGCACCAGGGTATAACTAGGTCCACAAATCATTCATTCATAATTGCTGTCTCTCTCTTTTAAGCCAGGAAACCTTCCTTTCAGACTTAGTAGCCTGGTTTATGATATTTTAAAATCTGAGTTGCTGTGGTTGACACATAAACGTTCTCATGTAGCTACTATCAGATTTTTGCCAAGATGTTCTAATTCAAGTAACATGCATATGCAGCACTTTGCTGTGCATTCAGTAGGCTCTCAGTAATTGCTGCTTGAGTTATTAAAATAACTCATGAAAATGACAGCACTTTTCTTTATCAAGCACTTCACTACTGTCTGTGTTAACCCATCCAGTACTGCCAGGATAGGAGACGGGCACAAGTATGATCACTCCCATTCTACAGAGGAGGAACTGGAGGCCCAGAGAGGGTTATTAATTTGCCTAGGGACACACAGCTGGTGCAGAGGGATGGGAACTCAGGCCCTGAGTCACCAGTAACTCCTGCCCTTTGACTTCCGTAGAATTCTAAATAGCTGTTTGTTTTCTGGCCTCCTTCCTACCTGGAGACTGTTCAACGTTCATGGTTGTTTTTCTCACTGATTATCGGTCTTAACTCCACCAGGTGATGGACTGTGTGATCAGTGAAAATGCATATGTGGAATATGTTAGTCTCTCGGGCTGGGTACAATCCACCATCATTACTGGTCAGCCACAGCAGGAGTGGAAACAATGTCTTGTCCATGACACCCAGGGAGGAAATGTTAACGTATGGGGATGCTGGTATTGACCAACACACAGTGACTAAAATATATGTCACATTCTTCAAATGTTGGTGTAACTGTTTTCTTTTGCCCAATATATATTTAACATAAACATCAACTAAGAGACCCAGTCATTAATGTAATATGTGAAATGGTATCAGAACTGTGAAAGAGTTTATATATTCTCTGCCATGTTAGATTTGTTTTTGCATGCCTAAATTAAGAAGAGTTAAACCCCAACAAAGAAATGTTCATTTGTCTAGAACTGACCCAAAACCCAGGAGTACCAAGTTTCAAAGACACTCACTGCTTGCTTCCTCTGAAAATGTCCACAGTCAACACAAAACAGAACTCTTTCTTCTGAAAGCAAAATCTTGACTAAGTGTCACTGGCAGAGAGTTGTAAAGTTTTCAATTAAGTTGAAAATTCCAGTTGATGAAGACGTAACTCCAATGCTATTCATTGAGCTCGTTCTCTAAGTATCTTCCCAGCGTCAGTAAATTCATAAAAATTCATGGTTTTCTTTGTTTTCCAAGGCAGAACTCACCTTTCTACTTACTGTTAGATGAATACATTGGTGCCTGGTCCCAGTGCAAGCCAATGGCTCTGCCATGTCTAGTGTCCCCAGTTCATGGAGTAATGAGCAGGGGCATTTTCAGAAATGCTCATTTCTGCAGCCCTTCTCTTGGAAAAAATGCCAAAAAGATCTTTGGAGATGCTTTGTTCCAGGCTTTTCAACAGTTTTCTGAATTTGGAGATGAGGAGGAATTCCTACGAATTTTGGTAGTTTTTGCAAGTATTGGTTACGGCTGCTCTGTCCTTAAACCCATTTATGCCCAGTGTTCCATTATTGGAACACTAAGCATGTGGGAGTTATTTATATCCTACTGCTCAGGGTCATCGCCAAGGTCTGATCGCAAAAATTCAAGAATTGCAGCCTCAGGCATAAATGAGTTAAGGGAGACGCCAGCATATGTGGTTGATGAGTTCATGAAATGTGGCCATCCAGATTGTTAAGTATAAAGCATGCTGTACTTTAATGATGTAGTCTGGGAGAAAAGGAAGGCAACTATCCCAGCAGGGTTTTGGTACTGATTACATGTTGAAATTGTAATATTTGGGGGTATTATTGGAGTGAAATATAATAGATTGCTAATGAATTTTACCAGTTTCTTTGTTGTTAATGTGGATCCGAGAAAATTGAAAGTAGCCCATGAGGCTCACTTTCTATCTGTATTGAAAAGTGTCAGTTTATATGGAGAGGGGCTCACTGTCTTTTCTTATATGATAAATGTTTCCAGAGAACTTCGCAAGAATAGTTACTAACTTTTTCCTTTGTTTGCGGAGCACAGACGACAATAATTTGGGATGCCCACACAGGAGAAGCCAAACAGCAGTTTCCTTTTCATTCGGGTGAGTTTCTTTGTTTTTTGTAATTCAAAACTAATAATTCAGCTTGAGCCCAGTGGCTTATACCTGTAATCCCAGCACATTGGGAAGCTGAAGCAGGTGGACCGCATGAGCTCGGGAGTTGAAGGCTAGCCTGGGCAACATGGCGAAAACCATCTCTACAAAAAATACAATAATTAGCCAGGCATGGTGGTGCACACCTGTAGTCCCAGCCCCTCGGGAGGTTGAGGTAGGATGATGGCTTGAGCCCAGGAAGTGGAGGTTGCAGTGAGCCGAGAGATTGTGCCACTGCACTCCATCCTGGGCAGCAGAGCCAGACCCTGTCTCAAAAACTGATAATAATAATAATTCAAAATTAGGCTGGGCACTGTGGCTGATGCCTGTAATTCCAGCACTTTGGGAGGCTGGGATGGGAGGGTCACTTGAAACCAGGGGTTGTAGACCAGCCTGGGCAACAAAACAAGACCCCGTCTCTACAAAAAATATAAAACGTTAGTCAGGTGTGGTGATGCACACCTCTAGTTTTAGCTACCCAGGAGGCTGAGGCAGGAGGATTGCTTGAGCCAGGAAATCAAGGTTGCATTGAGTTATGATTGCACCACTGCGTTCCAGCCTAGGTGACAGAATAAGATCCTATCTCTCATAAATAAAAATAAATAATAATAATTTAGAGTTATATGAAGTGCCCCATAAAGTAACTGTAAATGCACAGAGTATAGCGCCCAAGGGGCCTTACTGGTCAGAAGGAGACCCATGTTGTGGCAAGCATTGATTGCTCTTGAGGTTTGCAAGATACAGATGACCTCGGCACCCACCTCCTCAGAGCTCTGAAACACAGCAGTGAGCCAGCCACAGAAGCAGTGCAGGCTCCTTTCTCTTGCTGTTCTAAGAAGGATGCTATTTTGGGGGCTCCCCAAAACCACCTCCAGGATTGGCAGTTGGCTGCGAGGACTCCCAGGACGCAGCAAACCTACAACTAAGATTTCTAACAGCACAAAAATTTAGTGCAACCTTAGCAAAGGGAAACGGTGCGCACAGCCAAATCCAGAGCTTTGAATGCTCCTCTCCCAGTGCTCACAGGCCATGCTGAATTCTTCCAGGAATAAGTCGTAACTATGCCTGTGAAGTGTTCTGTACCAGGGAAGCTCCGTAGAGCCTCAGTGCCCAGGGTTTTTATTGGAGGTTGGCCATGTAGGCACCCAGTGCCTAGTACAAGCCAAAACCGCAGACCCCCAGAAGAAAAGCAGGTGCATAGCATAAACACACGGTTTGCGGAAACAAGTGTTGGCAGAGTGAGTGTCTGTTAGGGAAGGGTGGGAACTCTTTGGAAATCTAAATTCTCAGTCGCTAGCCAAGGGCCGGCCTTGCAAGCAGGCCTCTATAGGGAGAGCGGCCTCGGGCCTGTGGTGTTAGCGCCTTTCTGCACAGATGCGTGACGACTGCTCTGGACATAAGCACATCCCTTTGTGCACTGGAGCCAGGCCAAGCCACATGCAGCAGCCGGGGGTCTGGAGTCTGTAGAGATTGCAGTTTTCCAGATTCCCACCTGATTCTTTGTTCTTTTTGTTTGTTTGTTTTCTTGAGATGAAGTCTCGCTCTGTAACCCAGGCTGGAGTGCTGTGGTGCGATCTCAGCTCACTGCAACCTCTGCCTTCCATGTTCAAGCAATTCTCCTGCCACAGCCTCCCAAATAGCTGGGATTACAGATGCCCGCCACCACACCCGGCTAATTTTTGTATCTTTAGTAGAGATGGGGTTTCGACATGTTGGCCAGGCTGGTCTCAAACTCCTGACCTCAGGTGATTCACCCACCTCGGTCTCCCAGAATGATTCTTCATTTTCTTTCCCAACTTCCTCCTCTGTGTAAACCAGTCCTGTTGTTAGATGTGGCCTCTTAAAACAAAGACAGATGGCCACCCACAGACCTAATAGACTATTGGAAGACTTTAGACTGGCTTAGAGTGGACAGAAGGGAGTAGGTACGACTTCCCTGAATGGCAAATGCCTGATCTGTCTTGAAGGAATCCCTAAATGTGTAGGGTGAAAGTTGACTCTCTTATCAGCTGTCTCTGGGCGTTGTCCTGGAAGAGATCTGAGTGTCTTTCTTGTCGGGCAGCTTGGGGTGTTTAAATGATGTTCTGAATGGGAGGGCTAACCCCAACGACTGTCCAAGACAGCACAGCCCATCAGTGCCTGGGGAGGGCTCCAAGCAAGGGACATGGGCCCAGCAGGAAACAAGATCAGGAGCCGAAGGTCGGGTCGAGGCACGATTGTGTCAGATGCATAGGCGCCCACGTCTGTTATAGTCCATGCAGTACTTCAGTGGGGACTCTTCCTCATACAGGCAGCTCAGAGAGTGAGGGAGACTCAGGGAGGACACTGTTTCTGCTCTGCTGCCCTGGAAGGAGGGAGCATCTCCTCTGTGGCAACTCCTGCACAGCTTGGGGCCCACACCAAACACACCTCTCAAGGCTGCCGGTGAAATTTGTTACTGGTGTTGCTTTAATTGAACACTGTTGATGAAGGCGCTGAGCATATTAGAGACAAAAGGCTCCCAATGCAAGCAGCACGTGCACTAGGTCCTCCAGAAAGTGTCCTTCACCCCATAGGGAAGCCCTGTACCCATTTCGTCTTTCCCCGGGCCCCTGGCAACCCCACCTACAGCCTGTGATTTGTGTGTCATCTCTACGCCAAACACTTGCTACTCTGTGCTGTAGACAGCAAATCAAAGCAGGTGGCTAGTGAGAATGCCGATCCCGATGGAGTTCCATTACGTTTGGCTTAAATGCCGAAACCTACCTTTGTAGGCAGGAAGGATGCCATGACAGGTTCACAGCCCTAGAATCCCAGTCATGCAGACTTGGGGGGTGGTGAGGCAGGATGTCTGATGCAGAAAGCTCTGGCTTCTGTTTTTCAGAGAAAAATCTGCCCGAGGTAAACATCAATAAGGTTCCTCTAATGCTTGTATCTTAAGAATTCATCTATAAAGTCTTTCAGCAGAAAATAATCTTTCCCAAAGTGTCCCTAGGGGCCTGTGGAAGGGTTTTCTACCCAGCTGACCCAGGAAGACCACAAACCTCGTTGTTCTGAATTGCATGAGCTTCTCATCTGTAATCTGGCTGGCCATGAGGTAGACCCAATTCCCGTCGGCAGGTCAGATATATCTAGGCATTACTTGCTCTCTTTTTGGTGTCAATCAGTGTGTTAGAGACTGTTCAAGATGAAGAGAAGAAGCTCACTCTTCCAGGTGAAACGCAGCTGGGAAGAGCTGTGAGGAGCGCCTTTCTGTGGCTGTAGCAGGCTCGGTGTTTAATGGGGTGACTGCCTTGCCCCACTAGCTTTTCCCCAGGAAAGCCTCATGGGGGCGCCCTTGGTCATTGTCGGCAGGAAGCCTTAGCTCAAAGCCTTATGATGGAGTGAAACTCTGCCACGGAAAGGAACTCGCCGAGGAAAGGAATAAACTATTGATGCACGACAGCCAGGAGAGATCTCAGAGGCATTTTGCTGAGCGACAAAAGCCAGTCTCAAAAGGTTGCATGCTCTGTAACATTCTCATGATGATAAAATGATAGAAACCTGGGACGGATCAGCGGTGCGGGAGTTTAGGAAGGCGTGTGTGCCGATGCAGTAGCCTGAGAGAGATCTTAGTGACGACGGAACACTTCTGGGTCTCAATTGCAGCGATACACATCTACCCACGTGATAAAATGACAGCACTCTACAGGCAGATTGCACCAGTGTCAACTTTCCAGTCTCATGGGACTGTAGCATACAATGCTACAGCTACACAAAATGTAACCCTTAGGGGAACCTGAGTGAAGGAGACATGGGACTTCTCTGTGTTACCTTTGCAGCTTCCTGTAAATCTCTAAGTATTTCAAAAGGAAAATGGCTGTCTGGGCCCAGAAGAATGAGGGCTATTGACCCATACTGGCCCATGCATGGGAAGGTGGGCATAGAGCCCCCCAGCGTAGCTAGCGGGGGGCTAGCTCAGCCCTATTATTGGCCATTCACCCATGTGGTTCCAAGCATCCTGGCTGCAGGAGCTGACTCAGAGTAGGGCTAATCACCTGAGGACAGGGGGCCCTCTCTTTAGATCAGGAATGTCGAATCTTTTGGCTTCCCTGGGCCACCTTGAAAGAAGAATTGTCTTGGGCCACACATAAAATACACTAAAACAATAGCTGATGAGCTGAAAAAAAAAATCACAAAAAAATCTCTTAATGTTTTAAGGCAGTTTACAAATTTGTGTTGGACCACATTCAAAGCCATCCTGGGCCATGGGCTGTGGGTTGAACAAGCTTGCTTTAGATGGAGGTGCTGGTGGCAATCTCCTGGACCGGACCGCTCGCCAGATTGTCACATTTCCAGGTATATTAATCACATGCCCAAATGCAGAGGCTGGACCAGAAGTTTGCCATTTGGCTCAGGCGATGTTGTAAACAAGAACCAAGAAAGTGGGTCGAGAATCATGGGGCTGTCATGAAACATGCTGCTGGGGATGGAACATAAGAGATGGCCTCAGCTATGGAAAAGACCACTGCTGACACCCGCATCATCCCAGCCACACCTTCCGCCTGGGCGTGGAGCTGGATGGGGAAGCGAATGGGGTCCCTGTGATTAAGGAGGATAAATACATGGAGGGTTGCACCCCTTATTTAAAGACCAAAGAAGGGCAGGGGCAACCGATGGTTAACATATTCAGAGAAAGCTGGATTTTTCTCAGTTCAGCACTGACTGCCTTTAAGAAACACACATGGCTGGGTGCGGTGGCTCATTCCTGTAATCCCAGAACTTTGGGAGGCCATGGTGGGAGGATCACTTGAGCCCAGAAGTTTGAGACCAGCCAGGGCAAAACTGCAAGACCCCATCTCTGCCAAAAACATCTTTGAAAAATGAGCCAGGCATGGTGGCATGCACCTGTAGTCCCAGCTACTAGGAAGGCTGAGGTGGGAGAATCACAATCACCTGAGCCCATGAGATTGAGGGTACAGTGAGCCAAGACTGTGTCACTGCACTCCAGCTTGGGTGACAGAGCGAGATCCTGTCTCAAAATATTAACTGGGAGTGGTGGCACAAACGTGTAGTCCCAGCTACTTGGCAGGCGGAGGCAGGAGGATTGCTTGAGCACAGGAGTTTCAAGCTGCCGTGAGCTATGATGGTGCCACTGCATTCCAGCCTGGGTAACAGTAAGATTTCATCTCTAAGAAAAAAAAAACTCACGAGTTTCTATATTGGTAGATCCAAAGGAGTTCTTGTTGACTCTAATTATCCCCTAGCCAGGGGGATGCCTGAATGTGTTACTGGAGAGTTTTTTTCCTATTGAGGTATCTTAAACATAGGACATGAAATATTTCCTTTTTTCTCCTCTCTGTCTAAAATCGAGTCAGATTAGCTCACCGCAGAGATGTCGCTGGAAGCAGCAAGGTGCAGAGCAGGCAGGGCGGCCCTCTCATCTGCCCTTACCTGTGCCATGGGAGTGGGAGATTCTGCAGGCCATGGGGTGCAGGAAGTATCACGGAGCCTCTCTCCCAGGACGTCTTTTCATCCCTGCCAGCATGGCAGGAGACGGTCTTTAAGGTCTTAGAAAGGAGGAGACTGTTCACGCTTGAGACGTTTTTATCATGTTACTAAATGGGGCTTCTTGGGTGAGCGCAGTGGCTCACACCTATAACCCTAACACTTTGGGAGGCCGAGGCGGGTGGATAGCTTGAAGTCAGGAGTTCGAAGCCAGCCTGGGCAACATAACAAGAATTCATCTCTACAAAAATTTCTTTAAATTAGCCAGGCTTGGTGGTGTGCGCCTGTAGTCTCAGCTATTCAGGAGGCTGAGGTGGGCAGATCCCTTGAGCCCAGAAATTCTGGGCTGCAGTGAGCCACGATCGCACCACTACACTCCAGCCTGGGTGACAGAGCAGGCTCTGTCTCTAGAATAAATATATAAGTAAACTAAAAAGGCTTCCTGACTGTGCTCTTCGTTGTTGTAAATCCACGGAGCTGTGCGCACAGTGAATAACTGCAGATGTCCTCCCTCCCTGCTGCAGCCCCTGCCCTTGATGTGGACTGGCAGAACAACACGACCTTTGCCTCCTGTAGCACAGACATGTGTATCCATGTGTGCAGGCTCGGCTGTGAACGCCCAGTCAAAACCTTCCAAGGACACACAGTAAGTGAGAGCTCTCGTCACTGGACTCGAGTTCGTAGAATGTGATGTGGGAGCCAATTCTTGTGTGCCTAGAATTCAAAGATACTGCAGCAGCAGACCAGCTCCTCTGCGGCCTTTGGCTATTTGAGCTGCCATGGTTACCCCATGGTAACCATGGTAGTTGGATTGACCCAGTTTGGGGTGGGCAAGCAAGAACAGTTCATCCAGAAGTGACCTAGATGGTGGATTTGGCAGCAAAGTCTTTAAGGTAGCATGAGAAACATGTCGAGGACATAGAGGAAACGACACTCACAATAAATGAATAGATGGGGCGCATCTGCAGTGAATAGAAAAAACTATGTCATTAAAAAACAAAGGAGGCTAAATGCGCTGACTTATGCCTGTAATCCCAGCACTTTGGGAGGCTGAGGCCAGAGGATTGCTTGAGGCCAAGAGTTCGAGGCCAGCCTGGGCAACATAACAAGACTCTGTCTCTACAAAAAATTTTAAAAAGTAGCTGCGTAGGATGATGCACACCTATAGTCCCATCCCAGGAGTTGAAGGCTGCAGTGAGTTATGATAGCACCACTGCACTCCAGCCTAGGCAACAGAGTAAGACCCTGTCTCTTTAAAAAATAAGAAATTGAGAACTGAGAAATACAATGTTTGAAATGAAAGTCTTAATAGGCGGGTGTGTTAGGCAGTTCTCATTTCTCTCATTGCTCTGAAGAAATACCTGAGAGTGGGTAATTTATAAGACAGGAGGTTTAACCGGCCCACAGTGCCTCAGGCTGTACAGGAAGCATGGCAGCAACTGCTTCTGGGGAGGCTTCAGGAAGCCTCTAGCCATGGCAGGAGTTGAAGAAGGAGCAGGCACCTCATATGGCCAGAGCAGGGTCCATAGGTGGGAGAAGTGGGGGGTGCCACGCACTTTCAAAGGACAAGAACTCACGAAGACAGCAGCAAGCCACGAGGGATCTGCCCCCGTGATCCAGACACCTCCCGCCGGGCCCCACCTCTGCATCGGGGATGACAGTTCCACCTGAGATTTGGGTGGGGACACAGATCTAAACCACGTCAGTGGGTTTACCAGCAGATGGGAGATTGCAGAAATAAGGTCAGAGATCATAGAAATTGGCCAATTTGAAGAACAGATAAAAGATTGAAAAATTGCATAAAGGCATAATGGCTTATGGGACAGTATCAGGCACCCTAAACCTATGCGCTTGATGAGGAGAGAAGAAAGAATGGAACAGAAAAATCATTTGAGGTAGTAACGGCCAAGTTTTCCTAAATTTGGTGGAAAACATCAATATTCAATCCAAGAAGCTCAGCAAATTTCAAGCAGACGGAACCACACTGTCCACCTAGGCATATGGTCATCAAACACCAGAATCAATGGCAGAGAAAATGCTAAAGGCAAGCAGAAGCTGGAGAAAAAAAACACATTATATCCCAGGGAACAACAGTGTGAACAACAGCTGACTTAGCAAACTCCTAAGCGTGGCCTCCGAGACACTTCCGGGTCTTTTACCAAATCTCTCTCAGATTAGCCTATTCCTACGGTCTCTTACCTTCTGCAATCTCCAAAAACGCCCTGTGCCTCTGTCCTCCTAAAGACACATGTAGCCAAGCACCTTGCCCCGAGCTGAGCCCTACCTGAAACGCTCCCCGCCTTAGACCCCACAGCAGCTCTCCGTCGGACACAATCCTCCCCACCCTTCAGGCCCATTCACATGTCCTCTGCACGCCCCGGGGAGGATTAATGGCACCCCCTGAGCTCCCACTGCCCACGTGAATGCCACAGCCTGGCAGTAGCTGCTGGCCCGCGTGTCTGCCTCTCCCAGAAAATGCAGAGCACACCAACGCTGGGTCCATGGCATCTTGCCTTTTCTCACCAGCACCCAGAATAACTTTCCACAGTGGGGGGAGGGTCCCCTATTAAAGCAGGGGAGGATGATCACAGTCCCTGGAGATTTGCCATCATGCCACTAACTTAACTGATGTAAATTCCCTTGTGCTCATTCTCCTAGTGCCCACCCCTTTCTGCCCCTGGCCCAGGGGTCCCTGTCCCAAAGGAAGGCAGTTTTAGAGCACTGGCACCTGTCATCCTGGTAACATCTGTTTGGGTCCAAACTGACTCTTCTTCTGATCTAAACTTATTTCCCCTCTAACCCTGGACTATCCGCAAGGTTTTAATAGAGGTACACACACTATCTGTGGTTGCCAGGTGTCCTGCCCAGGACCTTGCCACCAGCACAGGCCTTGGCCCTTTAAGTGGGTCTTAATGCAGCCAATGGCCCTAAACAAAGCTCCAGCTCAGGGGTTAAGTGGAGACCCACGAGCCAGCTCTGGAGATGGCCCAGGACCTGGGCCTTGCATTGCAGAACGGGGGGTCCGCTCCCAGGAAGTTATTTGTTCCTTTGCGTGGATTTGGCTGGGGACAGCCTGTGGTGACCAGCTCCACATTCCTGAGCCCGTGGATTTTCCTCTGAACAGCTGCAGTCAGAGCCACCCTCGCTGGCCTTGCACACACATGCGTGTTCATAGACACCTGCGCGTGCGCGTGAGCGCGCACTCGCACCCCCAGCCCCCTCCAGCCTCCCAGGCTCTCACAACAGCCTACTCCTTGGCCACCAAGCTTCTTCCTCCTCCCTTTCCTGGGCCACCTGTGCCTCATGGAACACAGATGTGGCCTCGTCACTGTCCAGTTCACACCCTTCAAAACTCCGTGTCCTTGGAAACCAGCGTGACCATACAATTTATCATCCAACTTGGAGCCCTTAGGAGTGTGAAATTTAGAAAATTCATTATGAGTGTGAAATTAGTTAACTGTTAGGCCGGGACAGCAGGTGTCACATAGTGGGACTATACTGGACATATGGGGCCCTATAGTCACCCCCGAGGGAGCCCTGAGCTGGTGTGTCTTGTCCCCTCATTTCTCCTGGGCAGACTGTTCTTTTACACATACCTGTCCCAGGAGTGTCCCCTTCTCCCTTGGCCCCTGGGCACATTCATTCGCCTTTATCCTCCAGGGTTTAGCCTCAGGGTCCCCAGGTGTCCTGAGCCTGCGGGTTAGAGTGCTCACCCTGTGCTTTTCGCTGCCTGGCTGTGCCAGTCATGAGCCCCCAACCAGGATTTTGCCTGTGCCGTGTATGTGTGTGTGTGTGTGTGTGCACGCGCACGCATGCGCGCTGCTCGGCACTTGCCTCACACTGTCCTTGCACATGTGTATCTGCCTGTATGTGTATTTTGGTTGCCCATCTTCCACCTGGATCAGCCCTTACCCCGGATAACTCCACAATAGCTGAGGCTTCACTTCTCATGTTTACCCCTCCGCCTGCCTCCTCACCTGTAGGAGAGAAATGCCTTGTAATGAATGCAGACACGGGGAGGAGCCATTGCATCCAAAGTGCATAAGAGGCCTGGCATGGTGTCTCACACTTGTAAGTGTGAGCCAGTACTTTGGGAGGTCAAGGTGGGAGGATCGCTTGAGCCCAAGAGTTCAAGGCCAGCTTGGGCAACCCCATCTCTATAAAAGTACAAACAAACAAAAAATACTTGGGCATGGTGGTGCCTGCCTATGGTCCCAGCTACTTGGGAGGCTGAGGCAGGAGGATTGCTTGAGCTCAAGAGGTTCATGCTGCAAGGACTTGTGTTCCTGCCACTGCACTCTAGCCTGGGAGACAGAGCGAGACTCTATCTCAGAAAACAAAACAAAACAAATCACATAGGAAAATGATTTTCAAAGTCCAATTTTAAAAGTAACTGGTTTTACTGGTTTTATTTGCTGCGTTTTATGGCATGTGAATTCTTCACTTGCCTTCCTTCCTAGCAGGGAATGTTTTTTTCTTAACAAAATATGGGTGAGGGTGGCTGGTGATGTGTGGTATATGGCTGTGGTTTTATATAAATGAAAAAGGCAAAGTGAGAAAAAGAGGAAACTAGATGGCTGCTTGTGCTGTGCTCTTTGATGCCAGGCCTAAGCCGAAGACCTTCTGCAGTGACGGTGGCACGCTGCTGCCCCCTGCTGGAAGGCGACCTCATCTACTCAGGCCCTGATGTCTTTTTCAGCGTGTCTGTTCTCTTTCAGAACGAGGTCAACGCCATCAAATGGGATCCTTCTGGAATTTTGTTGGCGTCCTGCTCGGATGACATGACATTGAAGGTAGAGTCGGCATTGCAAGGGGTGGGCGGTTTAATCCCAGACAACCCCGGACGCTCGACGCCGGTCTCACTGTCACTCTTTTGTGAAGATTATTTATTACTGACCCCGCTCCCTTCCTCTATCATCCCGTGAACTCCGATTTCTCAGTCAGCGTCTCGCTGAGAATCCAGCCTCCCCACAGCCTTTCTCACCACTTTGCACGCCCGACCCCACCATGGGCCTGCAGCCTCGTGTGTGCCTGGGAACAGTGATGCCACAGCGTTCCCGGATGCGGGAATGACTTTTACTCATGTTATGGCTGGTGTGTCCTCTAGATCTGGAGCATGAAGCAGGAAGGGTGTGTCCACGATCTTCAGGCTCACAGCAAAGAGATCTACACCATCAAGTGGAGCCCCAGCGGGCCCGCCACCAGCAACCCAAACTCCAAAATCATGTTGGCAAGGTAAGGGCAGGCAGCACAGCCGGTACAGCTCTGTGCTACACAAAGACAACAGGAAATTTTGCTAAAGTGTGTCCACACACGCATGTTAAAGCCCTTCAAAGGAAATGAAGTGGTAGCTCACTTTGAAGGGGCCAAGATAGAATTATCGAGTAACACGTGCCTTTGAGGTAAGGTTGGATTTGGGCCAGGCACGGTGGCTTACGCCTATAATCTCAGCACTCTGGAAGGCCAAGGCAGGAGAACTGCTTGAGCCCAAGAGTTCAAGATCAGCCTGGGCAGCATGGTGAAACCCTGTCTCTACAAAAAGTTAGCCAGGCGTGGTGGCATGTGCCTGTAGTCCCAGCTACTCAGGAGGCTGAGGCTGGAGGATTGCTTGAGTTCAGGAGATTGAGGCTGCAGTGAGCAATGATCACACCGTTGCACTCCAGCCTGGGCAACAGAGCAACACCGTGTCTCTTTAAAAAAAAAAAAAAAAGAAGGAAAAAAAAAAACCAACATGGCTGCAGAGCCACAGTTAGGGGCAGCAAGCCAGGCAGCACGGACTCTTGTTGACAGTGCTCCAATTAAGGTCATGTCTTAGAAAGGACTGAATGGAATTCCTGCATCCACTGCGAGAGGGAACCCAAAAAATCAAAGAACACATAGGCCCTAATTCTCATATTTCAAGTAATTTTCATAAAATCCACTTAAATTACTATGAGATAGTACTATACACTACAGTCGTTTTGTGATGACTCAGAAGGTGCTTTTGCATCACATGGTATTATTAGGAGCATAAATTATCCTTTTAGTCAGCGAGTATAAAAGGGGCATCCCAGCTGGGCACAGGGGCTCACACCTGTAATCCCAGCACTTTGGGAGGCCGAGGCGAACAGATCACCTGAGGTTGGGAGTTCGAGGCCATCCTGGCCAACGTGGCAAAATCCCATCTCTACTAAAAACACAAAAATTAGGCAGGGATGGTGGTTGCCTGTAATCCCAGCTACTTGGGAGGCTAAGGCAGGAGAATCGCTTCAACCCAGGAGGTGGAAGCTGCGTTGAGCCAAGATTGCACTACTGCACTCCAGCCTGGGCAACAAGAGGGAAACTCCATCCCTGTTGAAAGAAAGAAAGCCAGACAGTAGCTTTGTGATAGATATTATTGTTTTAAATTTGAAAATTACTAAAATTTGCAGCTTTCAATAATGGATATGTGAGTATGATTGTATTTTAATTCTTGTTTGATTAAAATTTTTTTTCCTTTTAGAGACAGAGTCTCCCTATGTTACCCAGGCTGGTCTTAAACTCCTGGCTTCAAGTGATCTTCCCACTTCAGCCTCCCAAAGCACTAAGATTAGAGGCATGGTTTATTGTACCTGGCCTAAAAAGTTTTTTAAATGTTTATTCACTTATTTTGCTGTTTTTCCAAATATGGTTATCTGCATTAATTTAGTTGATAATAATAGATGTCGTGTTTTTAATTGTAGGGACATTTTAGGAAACTTGGTAAATATTCTACAAAAATGTTTACCGTTTATATCTATAGAAAACTCAGAAACAGGGACGGGTGCAGTGGCTTACACCTGTAATCCCAACAGTTTGAGGGAGGCGGGAGGATCTCTTGAGCCCAGAGGTTCAAGACCAGCCTGGGCAACACAGTGAGACCTCGTCTCTACAAAAACTAAAAAACAAAAAGATTAGCTGGGAGTGGACCTGTGGTTGCAGCTTCTCTGCTGAGGCTGAGGCAGGAGGACCACTTGAGCCCAGGAGTTCAAGGCTGCAGTGAGTTATGATCATGCCACTGCACTCCAGCCTGGGCAACACAGTAAGACCCCATCTCAAAAACAAAAGTGCAGAAACAAGTGTAGATATCACATTGTCTCTGTAATAACATTAAAACTTTTTTCTCTTTGTTCAATGACCATGGCTCTGTTTTTAATACTTGTGAGTTACATTTTAGACGACAAAACTCCTCAGTTGATTGTCTTTTGAAACATAAAGTCTGGGAAAAACAGCTCTTAGATATCTGATCTACGTTACGGAGAACTGTTAGGAACCGCTGTGTTTGTGATTTTGCTTTCTCTCCCACTGCTAGTGCTTCGTTTGATTCTACGGTGAGACTGTGGGACGTGGAGCGAGGTGTCTGTATCCACACGCTCACGAAGCATCAGGAGCCTGTCTACAGCGTAGCTTTCAGCCCTGATGGGAAGTACTTGGCCAGCGGATCCTTTGACAAGTGTGTCCATATCTGGAATACTCAGGTAAGCTCCTGACCCCTACACCGAATCCTTTTAGAAAGGGATGCACGAACAGCCACGATTCCAGTGCCCTTGGCTCAGAGCAGTGCCCGGAGGGAGGTGAGCAAGCCCAGGCTCCCCGGGCTGACCCGGTGGATGCTGTCCACCGTGCACCCTATGTGGGCTGTGGGCTCCTCCCCCACCAGACACCTCTGGCAGCTCCCCTTCTTGAGGAAGGGTGTCGTGTCTGCCCTCCTCCGGGCTCTTGGCCATTTGATTCCCAAGCCCTCACCTTGGCACGTGTTCTTCGTTGAAGGAGCCACTGTCTTCACTTTTCTGAGTCTGTGGCATGAAACCTTCCACCTGCCTCTTCCTCTTCATAGCAGTTATCACTGAAATGCTGCTCTCTAGATACTGAGGTTGGAGGGTGGGTATGGGAGACCAGCTAATGGGGTCAAGACAGCTCCACATCCTCTGCCCGCAGCAGCTCCTGCAGCTCACCACGGAGCAGAACAGGGAGTGGGAAGGAACATGTGTTTACAGCTGTCATGCCACTTCCATTTTTCTTTTCTGTTTTTCTTTTGTTTTTGAGACAGAGTCTCACTCTGTTGCCCAGGCTGGAGTGCAGTGGCGTGATCTTGGCTCACTGCAATCTCCACCTCGCGGGTTTGAGCGATTCTCCTGCTTCAGCCTCCTGAGTAGCTGGGATTACAGGCACCCACCATCATGCCCAGCTAATTTTTGTCTTCTTAGTAGAAACAGGTTTTCACCATGTTGGCCAGGCTGGTCTTGAACTCCTGACCTCAGGTGATCTGCCTACCTTGGCCTCCCAAAGTGCTGGAATTACAGGTGTGAGCCACTGCGCCCAGCCTTAATTTTTCAAATGAAAGTAGTTTCTGTTTGAGGACATAAGATATGTCAATATTGGGTTGTCCTTTTAGCAGGGACTGAAAGGACATAGGATTTAAATATAGGTGGCTGCTGTGGGTGTCTTGAGCCACACCTGAGGGCAGGAGAATTCCACCTGTAAAGAGTAGATGTGACCGGGCAGTAGCACTGCAGAGCATAAAGGATTGCATGGGGCAGTCAGCACTTGATGCTATTCTAAGGGAAGAGAGAAGTGCTGATACGCTAGGAGCTGTTGAAAATAACGAAGGGGTCCCTTTAACCTCAGGACAGAGGGATTACACGGCCTTCCCCCGCCCCCTTTCATCTGCACTGCCTTCTTGGTTCCTTTTGGTTCGGCTGACATTCAGGGGCATTTGCATCCTGAAGTCCATGTCCCCTTGTGGGCTCACAGGCGATGACCCTGTTGACTGGCAAGGGGTCCACTGAGATCACAGGCTTCCCAGGGACCTCACGTGAACCGCATCCTCTCAGGGCAGGGAAGGAAATGTGGACCCTGCACGGAGCCAACCTGATGCCAAGCCCAGCCCCACAGCCCTGGATATCCTCTGGGATGCACACATCTCAGGACTAGTGTGCAAGAGTCTCTGTTGATGAAATGCTTGCTAGAAATAGTAATGGGTGGATTTCTAAAAAGACACCAATCATCAAAAAATGACATGGACATGATCAGTTAGGTACAGCCTGTTGTCAAGAACTCACTGAATTGTTTCAACCCTTTTTTATAAATCGAAGAAATCCTTAGGATTTTTTTTTTTTTAATCGGAGTTTCACTCTCGTTGCCCAGGCTGGAGTGCAGTGGTGCCATCTCGGCTCACTGAAATCACCTGCTGGGTTCAAGCGATTCTCTCCTGCCTCAGCCTCTGGAGTAGCTGGGATTACAGGTGCCCACAACCACACCTGGCTAATTTTTGTATTTTTAGTAGAAATGGGGTTTCACCATTTTGGCCAGGCTGGTATCGAACTCCTGACCTCAGGTGATCCACCCGCCTCGGCCTCCCAAAGTGCTGGGGTTGCAGGCATGAGCCACTGTGCCCAGTTAAGAAATCCTTAGGATTTTTCTTAAGAGAAATCATAAAGATTATACTTAATCTTTCTGTAAGCATAAAAATACTTAAGTATAATACTGCTGGCATGTATCTCTCTCCGTTCATAGAACACCGCCCTTTAAGGAGCCCAGTTGAGCAGAGGATTTGGGACAGCCCTCCTGGTCTCAGTCTTCAGATTTCTCCTGCCTGTCACCGTTAGTGAATCATGAGTGAAGGCTTATTCGACTCTTTCTCTTTTTTTATTTTTTTAAATTAATTTTTGTAGAGGTGAAATCTCACTATGTTGCCCAGGCTAGTCTCGAACTCTGGGGCTCAAGCAGTCCTCCCTCCTCGGCCTTCCAAAGTGCTGGGATTACAGGGTGAGCCACCTCGCCCGGCCTTATTCAACTCTTTTGAAGCCCTCTGCTTCCCCCACCTCTTAGATTTGTCAAGTTAATGCTGTTTTAAACCAGAAGCCAATGATCTGTAGTGTTTTGCATTACATGTATATTACGCATTTGTTCTTTCAAACGTCCAAAAATATGTACATTTTAACTTCATTGATGTTAATACATTTAATCATGAATTACAGTCAATTTCATTGCTGCTGGGGTGGGGATATTCATTATGTTGTATTCATTCAGGTCCTCCAAGAAACAGACACAAAACAGGATTAGATGGGCGAGAGATTTATTGGGGGAAGAGCTGTAATGGAAACAGGGAGGGAGGTAGAGGGGAAGGGAGAACTCAGACCGTAAGGCCAGTCTGACCTCTGGGAAGGAGACGAGACAGGTAGAAGAGTCAGGGAGACCCGCAGGTCTATAGAAAGTCCCAGCCGTGCTGATAGAGACTCTATGAGCCACTTACCTACCAGATGAGTCTGAGTCTTAGGAGATGACTGCCATGGTCTCCTGCCTCCATCAGTCCTCAGCTGGGCACAGCCTAAGAATCCGCGCAAACATGGTGGCGGATTCCATGGACATAAGTAATCAGGTTCACTCCCTGTGATGGGAAGGCCTAGAGACACGTCTCCACAGCCCCCAGAGTGCTTCCTGAAAACCCTTAAATTTCACCATGCTTAAAAATGTTCATGATCAAACATCAAGGCAGGAGGGGCGCATATTCCACACCTGGATCTGTTGCAGGTGCCCCTTGCGTTGTAAGTGACAGCTGCTTTGCTTTGCAGAATGGAAATCTTGTCTACAGCTACCGAGGCACTGGTGGCATCTTCGAGGTGTGCTGGAACGCCCGAGGAGACAAAGTGGGCGCCAGCGCGTCCGACGGCTCTGTAAGCGGCACCTCTGGTTTGCTGGGGAGTGGGGTGTGGGGGGAGAGTGAAGTCGGGCAGCTGATGCTTAAGTGAGCTTCCAGGGCATGTACAGCGTTCGTGTCCTGAAGGGCCTAGCCCAGTGCCAAAGGAAGCTTCTGGGCTGGATCCCATCTGAGTTGGTACCACATCTGGGAATGGCCTTCTCCTTGTCCCTTCCAGAATGTTCTTCTGGTCAACATTTTCTCAGTCAAATTGGTGGTTCTCAACTAGGGTGATTCTGCACCTCTGAGGACATTAGATAAAATTTGGAGGCGTTTGTACGTTGTCACTACAGTCATGCGTCACTTAGTGATGGGAACGTTTTGGGAAATGCATCAGGCGCTTTTATTTTTGTCTGGACATCGTAGAGTGGCTGGCACAAGCCTAGATAATAATGCCTGTGACACACCTAGACTGTATGGTAGAGCCTATCGCTCCCAGGCTACAAACCTGGACAGCAGGTGACCGTGCTGAGTACTGTAGGCAACTAGAATACAATGATAAGCATTTGTGCATCTAGACCTATCTAAACAGAAAAAGTTCAGCAGAAATACAGTTATAATCTTACGGGACCACTGCGGTCTGTGTGGTGCGTTGTTGCTGGAAACGCTGGAAACGTCATTATGTGGTGTATGACTGTGCGTAGATGGGGATGTCACTGGTGTCTCGTGGGTGGAGCTTAGGGGATGCTGCTAAACCTCCTACCGTGCACAGGGCGGCCACAGTTGTCACCCATGAAGCCCAGGCCTCTAGTGGCCATCCTGCAGGTCTCCTGGGCCCTCTTCTCCTCCCATGGGGCATCTGGATTTCTTATTTTCCCCTGGACTTGAGGTTGCCTCGACCTCTGGGGAAGGGGGCATTCTGGCTGACCAGCCACGTGTCAGTGTAGTCCCCAAATGTTGTCAGAGGCCATGTACTTGGGCTTGTGTTGTCATCTGCCCCACGGTTGCAGGTGTTTGTTCTGGGACACCTGCCAGTGGTCTCTGCCACTCTGTTAATTCCTAGCATTGCCCTTAACCTGGCCTTTCTGCTCTGTGCTGTTTCCTTGGGTTTGCTTGGTCTGATGTGTAGATGCCAGTCTGTTAGGAAAGCTTCTCTGACCCTCCATGGCAACATTCCAATAAACTTGACTGGTAAACATTGGTGGAGGGCTGGCTTGGGTGTGCTCTAAAGGCATCTTTGTGTTAGCCCTCAAGATGACAGGTGCTTTGTCTTTCCTTCCAGGTGTGTGTTTTGGATCTGCGGAAGTAACCACAAAATACTCTCGAAAAAAGAAAAGAATTCTGATGACCAGCCGTGAATGTGTAGGGTTGCAGCTCTGTTCACACACAATTCTATCAGCTCCCAAACTGTACAAACTTGACTTGCGTTAGAGTGTACTCTGAAACCAACTCGTCTCTGGCTGCAGGACTCTATATGTTTTCGTAATCTTTATCAAGAAGTTTTAAAAAGGCAAGCAAATCATATCAAACGGGGATAGAATGGTTTCCACTGAGGACATTCAGCCCGTGAAGCAGGAAGTCACCAGCTCGAGGCGTGTAGATTGGTTTCCACCCGGAACAGGCTCTGTGATGGCTGAATGGAAAGAAATTTAAAAAGCTGTGCCAAAAAAAAAAAAAGCGAAATGCTGTGATAAACCAAACAGGGAAGGGAAAAAAAACCCTCCTCCTTGGGATTTTTTTTGTTTTGTTTTCCCTAACAATTTGGACACTACAGTTGCTCTCGCAAAGGATATTCAAAGACCAGTTTGTACCGATGAAATACGCAACTTTGTAATCCCAACACTTTCTATTTTCTAGAATATTCTTTGTTGATTGGGTGGTTTTTCTATCGGCTGGAATTCTGTCTTCTGGGTCCTTCTGTCTGAGATGGAAGCTGTCTTGGGCTTGTTGTCTCTTCCCTCTGTCGCTCCCCGCCCCCTCCCTCTGCCTTTCCCTTTTACCTGGTGAGCTCTGCTTTTTCAGCGCACTGTCAAGAGACGCAGCCGCATGGACAGGAAGATGCAATCTCGTGTAGACAGCTTTCTCCCTTCCGCCCTCTCCCACCCTGCCCTCCCCCTGCGCTCGCGCTCGCTTTCCCTCTGGCGTGCTCCCTCCCTCCCTCCCTCTGTACCTTTCCCATACTTGCTTCAGATCTTAGGACTCAAGGGCACTTTGGCACATAGTAAGTGCTTTATGTAAGAAGGCAGGGCAGGGGGACTTTTTACAGGAGAAAAAAAACGACTTATAAGAGAAAGAGCCTGGAGTATTTTTTGAAAAAAAAAAATATTTTTATGTTAAAACAATTTTAAAATCTTAAAATGGCCATCAGACATAGAGAGCTTTGTGTGATTCATGTTTAAAAAGAACTGAAGAAGCCACAGGTGGGGCCTGAGGGAGCCCCTGGCTTTCCCCTCAGCCTCAGGAAAGGTGGTCAGGAAAACTCTGGGTGGACAAGGGTCAGTCTTAGGGGTCGGCAGTGAGACTGCTCTGCAGCCAGTGAGGGAGGCCCAGCCATGCCGGTTGGAGGAAGAACCTTGCATCTTTCGGTGTGTATGCACCTTGGCGGCCAACAGGAAAGCAGTGAAGAACCGCGCGCCCTCTGGGCCTGAGGGAGCATTGGCAGAACCAAAAGGTACCACAGAAGCCGTCGAAACTGACAGCTGAGCTGGATTCGGCCTGTTGGCTACATCTTTCCCACAGCCGTGTAACGACTGCTGGTCACTTCTCAAAGAGCAGACTTGCAGAGCTGACATGGGCTCTCGCATGTCACTTAGTCTAACGCTGACAAAAATGAATGCAGAAGGAAGATTTTCAGTCCTGAACATGAATTATAGAGGTAGAACGTTGCTAATAATTTCTGCCATCTTTCTAATTTCTTTCTCTCACAGAAGACTAGGAGAAAGATCTTTTCTAAATAATCAATCTTTTTGCTGTTTTTAAAAAATTAAGGCTTTGTGTTCCTAGAAGAGCTACATTTCAGTGAATCTGGTGACCTTCATGTGCTTGCTATCGTAACGTGACACTGACTTATTTTTTTAATTAGCAAGGGGGAAAAGGCCGAAAGGCAAGGGCCTCTTCTCCCATTGGTTTTCCTGTGGGCAGAAGGGCTGAGGAAGTTGGCCCGGCCCATGGGGGCTGCTGTGTCACCAGCAGTGGGTAGGGTGCAATCTGGTGTGTGTTCCAGCAGCAAGACGGTGTTACTATGAAGGTGGCATCCATCTGCGGAGGCAAAACCCAGCCGTCAGGGAAGGGCCGGGACTTCCCATGGAACTTGCAATGCGCCAGGACCACCTGCAAAAGCCAGGGTGCGGTGATTATTCTCAGATCATTGATTGGCCTCCGCTTGGATATGTGAATTATTCATGCCCCAGAAGACCAAAAAGCACTCTGGTTCCGAGACGAATACCTTACTCGGGCTGTGTTTCCAAAACACTTAGCAAAGAAGACCAGAATGACATGGAGTCACTGCACCCATCTTTGAAGATAGCCGGTGTTCCCAGATGAGGTGATGATTTCTTGTCCCAAGGACTCCGTTTAGGGTACAGTTTATTGGGGTCCAGATGACACTACCTTTACCCCACCCAAATAAAAAGGCACTCATCTCTACAGAGCATCTGCTGTCAAAGGCCAGCCTGTCATCGGGACATGGCTTGTGCTTGACAAACCAGAAACAACTGTAGGATGACGATGGTGGGATGTGTCATAAGCGATTCACTAGACAATCTTCACATGAATGTCGGTAGCCAGGGTCTCTCCCGAGGGATGGCTTTAGTCTTGATCGATGTGAACCACATTGGAATTGTTAGGTAGAAGCCTAGGCTGGGAGGCCTTGGACCCCAGGCTCCATCCCTGCCTTCCCCAGCCTGTGGCCGCAAGCAGAACCACACATGAGATGCAGCTAGCGCCCTTCACGTCTATCTCCGTTCTCAGCAGGACGACGCCATGGACAGCCGTTACTGGAGCCTCCAGTGTTTGTACACCACTACTCACCCTCTCTGCTGTTGGAGTATTGGTAAAGTCATCCCTGTAATCAAGAAATGGCCTGTGGAATGTTATTGTTCAATGTTGTTTACAGCTCTTAAAATGTGGTGAGGAATGCCTAAGTCTTAGTGACCAAACTTGACCTTGAAAGCAGACATAGCATGACAGACCTTCCAGGAGTCTTTGCTTGGGTTCAAAGTGACCGAGAGTCAGGTCCAGCACACACCTGGGAAAGGGATGCTGCCCCAAGGGGGACCAAAAGGGCCGGACGTTACAGGGTGAAACCCTCTGACCCCTTTCAACACCGTAGGACTTGACTTTTCTTTAGTCTTATCTGAGAAATAGATCACGGAGCCAAGTGAAGTGCACTTTGTCAAATGTAAGGGTCTGCTTTGTTCTCGTTGCTTTTCTCTTAGCCTTTTCTTCCGCCATTTTTAAAAAAAGCTTATGTTTCTTGTCAAATGCAGAAATGCTCTTTCCGCTACTCACTGAAGTTTTGCATTCTGGCTTGTGCAGTTTTTATTGTCTGTGTCAGACGTACAGCCAGGCGTGTTCTCTGTTGGCATTTTTCAGATTCTGTTCAGATGACATGGACCCCCATTTCATTCTCCCTGCCACCTGTACTCACCCTCACGCTCTTTGAAGAAAAAAAAAATCACGTCGTGTGTTGTAGCTCATTTGTTTCAAGAGAGAATCAACAGATCATATTCAGTGTCTTGAATAAATTGCTCTATTTTGATATTAGAGAACTTGGTGGGTGTGCTTTCTTTCTCTCGCTCTGGAACTCTTGGGCCCACTTTGACTGAATGACTGAAGACAGAGCTCTGTATTTTCCCCAGAAAGAAGTACCTTGAGTGCCTCTGTCCAGGATTGCTGTGTGAGATAGGGAGTGGGGGCGCGGAACGCAGTAACGGGGCGGTCACAGCAACCGCATGCTGTTCTGAAAGTTGGTTCTGTCCAGGGAGAATGCTCTTTAGTGTGTTTCCTTTACATTCTTTTATTTCAGGCTGGCTGTTGGAAAAAGTCAAAGCGAGTGAATATTCTCTCATCCGCAGATTGGTTGACCGGGAGTTTGAGTTCCCGAATTAGCCGTGAGTAATTTGCAGAACCTAACAGGATAGGGCGACTTTGGACATGGTTGTCTGCATAGTGCAAACCAACATGTGGCAAACATTTATCAACATTTGCTCTGTGCATGTCTTCATTTATGCCGCTTTAATTAATAGATGGCTGTTAAATAATGTAATTAGTGAATGGATATTGCTATCCCCATTCTGTGACACAGGCTATGGATTCCAGGAGGCGAAGAGATGGGCTTACTCTAAGGTTTCACTGTGCAGATGAGTCCCAAAGTCACGGTGCCATTTTCCTCTAATCCTGCTTGTCCCACACTAGGACAAAGCAGATGGCTGGGGACATAGAGGCTTCTGTGGTGATTCCCTGGGAAAGACCCAAGCGTGCCTGTGGCCTTCACTGATAATCCAGACTTTTGCAGGGACCAAATCCCAAATTCAAGTCTTGAATTGGCAACTGAAGACTGAATGTTACGTGAGTAGTTGTCACCGTTAGAGAAAAACCTATCCCAATCTCCCGGTGTTGTCTGGGGTTCACGTGCTTATTTTCATTTTTCTCTTTAACCCATGCCAAGTGGATCAAGTGTGCTCCCTGCTGGTGGTTTTGGGGCAACCTGAGGGGTACTACAGAACCCTGGGACACCTCAGGAAGAGCCGCATGGAAACAGTGGGCAGACAACAAAGCACGCAGCAGAGTTCCCAGGATAAATGCATGCATGGCGGGTGACTTTGATGGCCCCCTAAGAATGCCAGTGACATATGACTAGCTCTAAATGGGTTTCTTTGTGCTATAGAGGAAACGTGATTAGGACCACAATTGCCGGAATTTATATAACTTAACTCTTCAGATGGAGGGAGCCCTTCCCTGCAGTCTCAAAAGGTTTCCTTTTTTTTTTTTTTGAGACGGAGTCTCGCTCTGTCACCAGGCTGGAGTGCAGTGGCATGAACTCGACTCACTGCAACCACCTCCTCCCGGGTTCAAGCGATTCTCCTGCCTCAGCCTCCCGAGTAGTACCCGCCACCACGCCAAGCCAATTTTTGTATTTTTAGTAGAGACAGGGTTTCACCATGTTGGCCAGGATGGTCTCAATCTCCTGACCTCATGATCCGCCCGTCTCAGCCTCCCAAAGTGCTGGGATTACAAGCGTGAGCCACCATCCCAGCCTATTTTATTTTAGGAATCTAAGCATCAACTCACTGAACAGAGATCTCGCTTTTTTTTTTAATTGCCCCATCTTGGTTGGTGCTGTTTCAAAAGGGTATCAAAGAACATTCTTCATGTTCACAGAAAGCTCTGTGCACGAGGTCTCTCTGGAAGCTGGCTGTTGATGATGGCTGGCTGGTGGAAACCTGGAAGTGCCTTATGAAGTACAGGAAAAGGATAGGAGGGGGTGGAGAACAGATTTATGCCCTTAAAAAAGACCCTTGAGCCAGTTTTTGTCCAGTCCGGGTCCTTTGCCTCTGAAGTGTCTCATCCACGACATGGTAAGCAGGCAAGAAGTCATTGTTCCATCTGAGAATAATATAGAGAGGGAACACTGGGTACGGGGTGGGAGGATGTCGTCTGTAGGACCAACCTTCAGCTAGAATCTGAATCGAATGCTCTGGAGAATGGAGGCTCTGGTTGAGAACAGTGTTATCTTCATGCAAAAGGTACTTATCTTGAGACACACTGCGGGAAACAGCTGGGTGTATGCATTCTTCTGTAACAACACACCTGCACATGATGATATCTTACTGTGAAATGGAGGAAATTAATAGGCTACTAAAAAGTTTTTTAGCCTGAGCAATATGGTGAGACCCCATCTCTACATAAAAATTAGCTTGGCATGGTGGCGAGTGTCTGTGGTCTTAGCTACTTGGGAGGCTGAGGCGGGAGGATCACTTGGGCCCAGAAAGTCAAGGCTGCAATGAACCATGATGGTGCCACTGCACTCCGGTCTGGGTGACACAGCAAGACCCTGTGTCTGTCTGTCTGTCTCTCTCTCTCTCCCTCTCCCCCTCCTCTCTCTCTCCCCCCTCCTTTCTCTTTTGAGGCAGGGTCTTGCTATGTCACTGAGGGTGGAGTGCAGTGGTGCTAACTCAGCTCACTGTAGCTTCTGTCTCGCAGGCTCAAGCAATTATCGTGCCTCAGCCTCCTGAGTAGCTGGGATGTAGGTGTGTGCCACCACACTCAGCTAATTTTTGTATTTTTAGTAGAGATAGGGTTTTGCCATGTTGGCCAAGCTGCTCTTGAACTCCTGACCTCAAGTGATCCACCCACCTCAGCCTCCAAAAGTAGTAAGATTACAGGTGTGCGCCACCGTGCCCGGCTGACACTGTCTCTTAAAAATTATGATGGGATTGATAAACTGGCCAGTAAATTAAAATTAAGTGAAAGCTATCTGATGGGAACAGTCTCCCCTTTCCACCCAAACTATGCTCCCAGCTACACCTCTGTACTTGCCTCCTTGTCACGGGCCAACCCAAACTCCTGGCTATAGATCCCAGTTCCTTCTTCGAGAACTTTCCTTCCATCATCACCATTGCTTTGTCTACACTGGAACATTCCCATAGCACCTCAAGGTACTTGAGCACCTGCCATCTTTAAAACAGTAACAGAACAAGCACATCCCCTGCAGTAACCAGCCTTACAGGGACATCACTCAGAACCAAGGCTGGCCGTCATCTCAATTCATCATTTGTTTGCTGTCTCCTCATTCCCTAGGTTGCTCTAATACACATTCTCACGACAATTGTTTTGTCCCCAGTATGTAGACCTGGCCCAGTGCCTCACCCTCTCACTCAGCTCAGCTCAGTAGGTTAAAGCCATATGCATATGAGCTGGTGACGCTTGGTGGCCCATTTGGGAGTCATCATCTTGGCTGGATAATCAGATCTCAGAGTTCTTGTCTGACAGCTTCAGAACCTGACTCTGGCTACTGTAAGCCCAAAGGAATGAATGAGCCAGATACTGGGCAGCTTTAAGAAACCAGAGAACGGGGCTCAGGGGCCAAGCAAACAGGAACTGCCACAAGCAGGCTGCAGGACTGGGCTCATGAAGGTGACAGATGGAAGTGGGTGCTGCCCACACCCCGATACTGGACGCTGTACTGGCCCTGGAGGCACACCCAATGCTGCCTCCCAAAGTGGGCCTGCCTGCTGCCAGGGCTTCTCCAGAAGTGTTTCTCTGCAACCCATTCCCTCAGGCACCAGCTTCTAACGTGCAAGACATGCTGCCAGGTCACGTGCCTTGCTCTAGCTGCAAGTGAGACTGCAAAACCCAGCAACTGGTCTCTTTGCTTTTTGAATGAATGGGGTGGTGGGACTGTGCCTCATCAGGTAGGAGGGGATCCTCAGAGGAAGGGCTTCTGATCCTGGGGGAGAGGACAGACAGAATGGCACTACTGAGATGAAGGATGCCGATTCCCCTAGAAAACCTAAAACTTCACATCTCCTTGATACTTTCGGTCAAGGTCAGTGTGGCCTAGTCCAGGCTCACCGCAGGAAGGTAAAGCAATGGTTATCCAGGGAGCTGGGTCAGCCCTGGACAGGCACTACCTTATAGTGTGTTCACAATCCATCTGCAGCCTTGTGACTCTGTAAGTGCAAATGCAGAACCTTGCTGGACTCTTCTAGAAAAAAAGGAGTCCTAATCTTGATATGAAGAGAGGTGTCACATGGCAGAGCTGTCTGCAGTGTCCTGAGAAGATAGTGTGTCTTGCTTTTCTGTGTACATACTGGTGGATTGTAACCTCACTGCATGCTGCAACATTTTAGGGAGAAAAAAAAGAGCTTCAAAAAGTTCATGGGCATACCTATTATGAAAAAACTATACATGGATTTCAAAAATGTCTGGCATAGAAATAAACTCCTACTACTTTGTTATAACCTGTCTTAACAGGATCTAGTTTGAGGCACTAAGAAGGATAAGACATCAGCCTGAAAAGAGCCTCTATCAGAGCAACATAAATTGTTAAAATGGAAACAAGAACAAACATCAAATTTATGGTGAAGTTTGATGCTTATGGTGAATGAATGGTGAAATCCTTGATGCTTATGAATAGTTTATGGGGACAGTGCCCTAAAGAAATCAGTTTACAAATGGTGGATAACTCATTTTAAGAATGGATGAGATGACGTTGAAGATGAAGCCCATAGTGGCAAACCATCCACATCAAGTTGTTCATGCCCTAATTGAAGAGGACCATCAATTAACAATGCAAACAGCCAACATCATAGACCTCTCAACCGGTTCAGCTTACACAGTTCTGACTGAAACATTAAAATTGAGCAAACTTCGCACTCTGGGGGTGCCGAAACTGTTACATCCAGATCCACTGCAACAAGAGCTGAGTTTTTGATGGAAATTTAAACAAAATGGGATCAAGATCCTGAAGCATTTATTTGAAGAATTCTAACAGGAGATGAAGCATTAATTTCCCAGTACCACCCTGAAGACACAGCACAATCAAAGCAGCGACTACCAGGAGGCAGAGCGGTCCAGTCAAAGCAAAGCAGACTGGCCAAGAGCAGCGGTCAGGGCAACAGGTGTTCGGATGCTCAAGGCATTTTGCTTGTTGACTTTCTGAAAGGCCAAAGAACAGTAACATCTGCTTATTGTGAGAGTGTTTTGAAAAATTAGCCAAAGCTTTAGCAGAAAAATGTCCTGGAAAGCTTCACCAGAGAGTTCTGCACCACAGCAATGCTTCCGCTCATTCCTCTCACCCAACAAGGGCAATTCTTCAAGAAGAACTCTTCAGTGGGAAATCATTGAACATCTTTACAGCCCTGATTTGGCTCCTTTTTACTTTTATTTTTCTTTCCTAATCATCTTCTTTAAAGGGCACCCATTTTTCTTCAGTTAGTTAATAGTGTAAAAATGACTGCACTGACACGGTTAAATGCCCAGGACCCTCCGTTCTTTAGGGATGGACTACATGGCTGGTGTCATCCCTTACAAAAACTATCTTGACCGTGATGGAGCCTATGTTGAGAAGTAACGTTTCTGTTTGTTTTTATCTTTTCATTTTTCAATGAACGTTTTGAAGTTCCCTCATATATCTTAACTGATGGAAATATGGGAATTAGGTTCCAAGTATTCCTTAGACTATGTCATTACTCAACACAGCATGAGGCTAAATTCGTAACCAAAGTCACGCTCTCTTCTCTGCCCCGTGGTGTGTGAGGAGGCCGGGCTATGTGGCTGCTCCATGGGGCGCTGGTTTCCTATTCATGCTGCTGCCTCTCTACCTTGCTGCTGTTTGGCATCAATAAGCTTAGTCAAGAGCACTTGCTCTAGAAATCACATCTTTACGGCACCTTTTCTATGTTTAGGTATGTTTACATACACAAATACCACAGTGTTACAGTTGTCTGCAGTATCTGGTAGAGTCACATGATGATGTTCAGGTTTGTAGAGTAGGAGCCATAGGCTTAAGTGTGCGGTAGCCTGTACCGTCTACGTTTGTGTAAGTAAGTACGCTCTATGGTATTCACACCGCAGTGATATCACCGAACGATACATATTTCCCAGAACTCATCTCCATCATTAAGCAATGCATAACTGTACATACATTTTATTTTGCTAGAAGTGTTGTTAAGACAGAATCCAAGTCAGGCTGAGAGCTCAGTCACAACTGTTTGTTTTATTTAACTACTTTCTCAAGGACATGGACCTTACATTTACTTTACAGCCAGCCTCGGAAAACTTCCTAGTGGCAATGAAGAGGCTAGAGAAGCTGCAGAGCGGTCTGGAGGGGCCTCTTCCATTCCCAGATGCATGTGCATGAATCATTTCTCCTATCCTAAAGGCTCTTAGGGAAGAAGCACTAATTGGTAATGAGAGCAAGATTTGGGGGCTGCTACACCTTGGCAGTGCAGTGATGGGAAGCTAAGATCACAGTTCTAAAGAATGAGAATCGTAGTCAGGAATATGGGGTCTGGACCCCCAGCACATTCCCTTCATAGGTCTCCACGGGTTGGGAGAATAGGGTCACCCTCATTTTTGTTGCAGGATTCACTTGCAGTGTGAATTTCAATTGTGCTGGCATCAGAACCTGGAGAGGAAAAGACAAAAGACTGTGACTGTGTCTGCATTCTAACAGGCTTGTCATCAGCTTCAGAAAATGCTCAGTATTCAGTGCACAGAGTTTTTCACGTACCAACTTTGGTCAAAGTCCTAGTATTCATCTCATCTGAAAAAAAAAGGTGGGAGGGGTGGACATCTACATCAACTTTCCATCTACATTTTATTAAATCATTACGACAGATGAAACAAGTCCTACAGAATCATCTAGGCCAGTTGATAGGTGACTGTGGTACAGATGCTGCAAGTGACACAACTGTTGGTTTAGGAAGGTTTTGGAGCCCCTGGACATGTGCTGTCTGATTTAGCAGCAGAGCTCACCCTTGTGGAGCTTCTGCTGAGGATGGTAACTCAGGCAACAGGGACCCTATGGTTGGCTACCTACACTCAACTCCAGGAAGTGCCCAAAGGGAGGGAGACCACCACTCTAAAACTACACCACCTCCCAATTGTCTTTTCACGGACGATGCCATATGTTTTTAGCAGGTGGCTCCTCCCTGTCAGCAACTAACTCTACTCATGGAAAACTCATCTCCCAAGGCCCAACTAAATACACTAAATACAAACATAGTACATGCCTGGTAACGCTGTCAGATTGGGCTCATTTGTTCTGATCGTGACCCTAGATAATAAAGTGATGCATGATATTTTTGTAAATACCAGAATGTATTTGTCCAAATATGCTCAGCATTCCCTTCATGAGAAATCACTGAAGACATTTTTCTCAGGCCTGGATTTCATGGCAATTTGCTTCCATGTACAATGTTTTCTTTTAAATCATGAAGTCTTGTAACTGGTCACATTTTTCTCTTTAGTCCCCATCTAGAAAGCCCAAAGCCAAACTACTAATCCATTTTAACTATGTGGGGCTAATTCTACCTGGCTTTCTTTTGATTTCGTTTTTATTTCCTTTGGTCTTGTTTTCTTTATTAATCAATTTTCCCCTTTCTCCTGTCCTCCTTCCAGAATATGACATGGTTTACAAAAAGCAGACACAATACAAGGAGGGGAAAAAACGTTGGCAGCAATCAGCAGTATGAAAGTTGATGTCACTCCCATCGAAAGAGTAATCCTGGATGTCAGTCATCATTCTCATAGTAACAGGAGGCAGCCAAACGCCTAGGCAGATAGGGGCAGGTCTCCAGTTTGGAGTTTCGACCCCACCTTCAACCCAAAAACAGCCTGAAGGCTGAAAAACTGGACTGCTTGTCCCAGATGAAACCCACAACCCAAAGTGAGAACTTCTGTTCCTGCCCTTTCCTGATTGATTCTTTCTGAATAATGCCTTTAAACCAATCAAATATTGCCTTTTCCAATACTATGTAAGGCCTGCCCCTCCCCGATTCTGAGCCCTTAAAAGCCCTGGACTCAGCCATATTAGGGGGACTTTCCCTCCTTCAGGTAGAGGGACCACCCCACATCTCCTCTCTGATGAAAGCAGTTTCATCACTCAGTAAATCTCCCTGCCTTGCTCACTCTTCTGTAGTCAGTGCAACCTCATTCTTCTTGGGCATCGGGCAAGAACTCGGGAACTGGTGTGCAAGCCAGACTTGGCCCAGGCAGGCCAGGTGGGCAGGCTGTCTCCTGCAACAGGTAGCATGGCTAAGACCTGGGCGGGACATCACCAGCCAGAAGTCCCCAGCCTGCAAAGTGACTGAGAATAAAATCCTGCATCAATTCCAGGAATATATCTTCCTTCAGAATCCGTGAGACTCTTTGGAAACAATGTCAGAATTATTCTTCCATTCCCCAAATATCCTAGAGTAGTTGCTCCAGCCGCAACACAGGTGGTAGGCTGTGCATGGGGAAGACACAGGTGGAAGACACAATGGAGGGTGGCCTAACAAATGGGGCAAGTGACTGTGCTCCAAAAAGCCTCCAAATCCCTCCACCCATGGGACTTGCTGACAATTGCAGCCTCCTCTGTGTCCCTCTCTGCTCCTTCACACCCTTAAGCACACTCTCTCCCTCTCCCTCCAGGCTTGGTCCTGTCACAGGGCTTTTGCACCTCTCTTTTTCTCTAAAGCTCTTCTGATTTTCTAGTGGCTCCTACACTTCATTAAGGTCTCAATTCTAATGTTACATCATGCTCAGGGAGACTCTCGGGACACCCTCTCCAAAACCACGCTCCTACCTCCTCCCTGATTTTTCTTCATAGCATTTCCCACTACCTGGCTGGAATATGATATCATTGTGTTTTTCATTCTGTCTCTGCCACTAGAGCAGAGAGTCTCAGTAGACAGGGAATGTGTCTTAGTCACCATGGTGTACGTAATGCCCCAGACAACACCTGCCATGTAGAGGGTGCCCAGTAAACATGGGGAGTGGGTCAGCACAGTCACGCAAGTGCCTTGACAGCAACAGCATGCAGCACTAGTGCCCTGGAACACTCACTAAGACGAGTATAAAGAAGGGCAGGAGCAAGCACAGTTCCAAAAGATAAACGCAGAGTTTGAGAGGACATGCAAGGAGCAAAAAAAGAACATTAGAGTTATATCAAAAAGAAGAGGTGAGAAATTGTGACAAGAGAGATGTGCTTAGAAAGGATTAGGGAATCCTGAGTGACAGCAAGAGATAACAATATTAACAAGAAGGCAAGTGTGGACTGGGTGCGATGGCTCCACCTGTAACCCTAGCACTTTGGGAGGTCGAGTAACGAGGATCACTTGCGTGTGAGACCAGCCTGGGCAACATAGACCCTATCTCTTAAAAAAAAAAGAGGGGGGCATGATTGGGTGTGCCTGTGGTCCCAGCTACTTGGGAGGCTGAGGTAGAAGGATCTCTTAAGCCCAAGAGTTTGAAGCTGCAGTGAGCCAGGATCATGCCATCTCACACCAGCCTGGGCAAGAGTGAGATCCCACCTCAAAAAGGTAAATGCAATACTGTGGTGTCCACCCGATACACACACATGCACCTGCATGCACACACACAAGCACTATGGGCTGTGGGAAGACACGGCACTCAGATCTTCCTCGCAGGGTTGGATTAAGATGAGTCCGGGAGAATCTTGGTCTGAGTAACTCATCAAGTGTGATGAGCTGCTTGAAGGGCAGGTAAAGGGAGTCAAGGATGGATCTGGCCATGGATGGCCCAGCTGGATCCTGAGGAGAGTCTGGGTGGCCAAGAAGGATGGTGGAGAGGATGCTTTTGTTAGCGTGGGGAACCTGCTTTTCCTGGAGCCCAGACACCAGCTGGGAAAACTTCTAAAGGAGCCTTCCAGTTCCGGAGCAGCATTCTTGCTGGAAGGGGGCTGGTGACACTTCAAAAAGACTTGATTCTAACAGGGTCACAACTGTTTATGAGGACATCTGGATTCATGGGAACTCATTTGTGATTTCTGTAGTTCTTTTCAAATAGACTCTGGGCTGGGGTGTCACATGGTGGCTTGTGATCAAGGTCTGGACTGAGAAAACTCCTCCGTGACCTCACACTTCTGGGTCCTGTGGCTTTGAAGAATTTCTAGTGCTTTCATCCTCTCCCTAGGGCTCCACAGAAGAGAATATTTATGCATGACAACTTTCTTTAAGCAAATTCTGCTGGGAGGGAGCTGCCCCAGCCCAGCCTGCCTGTGCTCAGTTCAATGAGTGCTTTCCAGCAGCCCTGAATTTCCAGGGGTTTTCTTTGCTGGACTTAAAGGTCTCTGTGAGCAGGGAATGTGCTGGCTGAGCAAGTCTCTGAGAAGATAATTCAACCAGGCTGTTGGAAGATGTTGACTAATTCCCAATTGTTGCAAAATCTGTGAAGATCTAACATCCCTGCAGGAAATGCATGTCCCAGTGACCTAATGGTACCCAAGGGCCAATCCCCTTCCTCGCGGCCCCCTTTAATGAGCCTTGCAAGTCCAGGCAGGTTGTTGGGATTCCCTTCACGCCACGCAGATCTGAGATTTGGACATACAGCCATGCACCACATAACGATCTTTTTGGTCAACAACATTCCACATATATGACAGTGGTCCCATAAGATTATAATGTAGCAGCAGCGGCCACGGGAAACGGATCTCTCGAACACCGAATAAAGGAGGGAGTAGTTTATTCGGCCAGGAAACCCGGCAGTAATTTGTCGAAAACCCAGCTCCTCTAACAAAGGAAGGTTCTGCCTTTATATAGGTTTATACTTTAGATGTTACACATGGAAGAATCTTAGGTTCATAGTTTTAGGACTCACATGTGAAAAGGTTTTGGTTTACAGTTTCAGGAATCACATATGAAAGGGTTCC
>CAUYLG010011411.1:0-33289 GCA_963573385.1 Cacajao melanocephalus | reverse complement strand
GAGGGAATGGCGGAGGGAGGAAGGCACGGAGAGGAGGGGAGGAGGGAGGCAGGGGAGCAGAGGAGGGGAGGAGGGAGGAGGGGAGGAGGGAGGAGGGGAGGAGGGAGGAGGGGAGGAGGGAGGAGGGGAGAAGGAAGGAGGGGAGGAGGGAGGGGAGACCAGCTTTAGCGGGTGCTGGTTCCGGCCGCAGCCACACCTCATTTCCTGTTTGTCCTCCTTTTGGGGCCAGCGTCTCCCAGGCCCTGCTCCTCCCTCTGGTGCTCCCCCACAGCAACCCTGAACTCCCTCCCAGGCTGGCCGCCTTCCCTGGGGTCACGGAGGGAGGCTGTCCTGGCCCCAGGCCCTGCCTGTGCCACCCACCCATGTCCAGGGCCGGCTGCTGCCCACCCTCACTGCCCCAGCCCAGAACACACTGCAGGAGGACAGAGGAAACCGGTCACCCGGGGCACCAACCAGGCTTCCTGCCTCCGCCGGGCAGGCTTTTCCCCCGGGCAGGTGGGAGGTTACCTCCCAGGGCCCCAGCCGGGGATGGGGGTGGGGGCAGGGACAGGGGTTGAGGCTGGCAGGGGTGGCCATCCTGGTAGGGCCCCCAGGGGCTGGCACAGCTCATGGCAGGGCCGGGCCAGGCTCGGTGTGAACAGGAGGGCGGGTGACCCTCCCCTTCTCCGGGGGCCGCTGGCCATTCCCCGCCCCCAGCCTGGGCCTAGATGCCTGTCCATGGCTGGTCTAGGAAGAAGGTCTGCTAGAGAGGATTCTGCCTGTGAGGGGAGGAGGGGGGAGAGGAGAGGGTGCCTGGGTCCCATTCCTGCTGGCACAGTCCCCAGCATGCAGAACGATCCCACCCGAATGCCCACACTGGTGAGCCTGACAAACCCTTGTTGATGATTTGGGAACTAAGTTCTCTCCCTGCTCACACCAGACATCGGATAAACGCCCCATGGGGCAGACAGCATGAACCAGGGGGAACCCCGCTCCTGGGACGCTCCTCCTCTCTCCCTCCCCACTCAGGGTGTGGATTCCAATGTGTGCAGCCTCCTGGGACCTCAGCAGGGCAGAGGATCATGGGATGCAGAGTCTCCTGGGAGGTCCATGGAATCCCCTAACCCAAGGGGTCTCCCCCAGGGGAGATCCTGTCCCCAGGGGACACTGGGTGATCCACGTCTCCACTGGGACATGTGGAGACGTCTGTGGTTGTCCTGACGAAGGAGAGACAACCACCTCAAAATTCTAACAGGCCGGTGCAGTGGCTCACACCTGTCATCCCAGCACTTTGGGAGGCCAAGGTGGGTGGATCACGAGGTCAGGAGATTGAGACCAGCCTGGCCAACATGGTGAAACCCCGTCTCTACTAAAAATACAAAAATTAGCTGGGCATGGTGGCGCATGCCTGTAATCCTAGCTACTTGGGAGGCTGAGGCAAAAGAATCGCTTGAACCCAGGAGGCGGAGGTTGCAGTGAGCCGGCATTGCGCCACGGCACTCCAGCCTGGGCGACAGAGCGAGACTCCGTCTCAATAAATAAATAAATAAATAAAAATTTAAAAATACAAAATACAAAAAAAAATACAAAAAATTAGCTGGGCATGGTGGCATGTGCCTGTAATCCCAGCTACTTGGGAGGCTGAGGCAGGAGAATTGCTTGAACCCAGGAAGCAGAGGTTGCAGTGAGCCGAGATTGTGCCATTGCACTCCAGCCTGGACGACAGAGCGAGACTCCATCTCAAATAAAAAAAAAAAATTCTGAGTTGCACCTAAATGGTCCCTTCTGCCGAGGAAGTTCCCCTGGCCACGCCCCTCCTAGGATCTGCACCCTGAATGACCCCCACCAAAAAATCTAAGGCCTTCTTGGGGAGCAGATGAGCTGGGACCAGGGTACCAGGCTCTCCATGTTCCTCTGAGAGCCAGCTGGGTGTCTTCTGAGCTCTGCCCCAGAGTAACAGAGGAGGAGAAGAAGCCAGGTGACCTGCCTGAGTGCTGGCATGGAGTGGGCAGAGGCCAGGGACGCTGCTCAGCACCTGCAGTGCCCAGGACGGCCCCACCCCAGAGGATGACTGAGCTTTGACTGTCCACAGGGCCGATGGGGGGAGGAACCCTGGGTGGAACACCCCCTGAGCCAGGGCCAGTCTTCCTCTCTGAGCTTCCTCAGTTTACCAGATTGCTGCAGGACACTCTGGATGGCTCCCACCTGCTGGGGCTGCAGGAGGGGGCAGGCCCTGGCTGTGGTGCTTGGCTGGACAGGGAGCCCAGGCACGATTTAAGCCCTGGTTCAGGTCAGCCCCTCGTGGTCAGAGTGAATGTTGAACCCACGTGGGTCCACACGGGGGAATGGACACAGCTCCACACCTGCACCGAGGACAGGACACACCAGGAGACACTCCCACTTGCTCTGCCAACTGAGTTGAATCCCTGGAAAAGCCCGTCCCTGTCCTAACCCTGGTACCTGTGAACGGGAAAGTATTTCAAAATCAGCTCTTTGCAGATGTGACCAAGTTAAGATGAGCTCACACTGCGGGAACTGACCCAATGACTGGGGTCCATCTAAGAAGAGGTGACCGCAGTCCTGGTGGCACATGCCTGTCATCCCAGTGCTTTGAAAGGCCAAGGCGAGGATCACTGGAGGCCAGGAATTCAAGTCCAGCTTGGGCAACATAGTGAAACCCCATCATCCCATCTCTACAGAATTTTTTAATTTTATTTTTTGAGATGGAGTTTTGCTCTTGTTGCCCAGGCTGGAGTGCAATGGCACAATCTCAACGCACTGCAGCCTCCCCCTCCCAGGTTCCAGTGATTCTCCTGCCTCAGCCTCCTCAGTAGATGGGATTACACCACCATGCCTGGCTAATTTTTTTAGTAGAGACGGGTTTTATTTTAGTAGAAACGGGATTTCACCATGTTGGCCAGGCTGGTCTCGATCTCCTGACCTCACGATCCGCCCACCTCGGACTCCCAAAGTGCTGGGATGACAGGCGTGAGCCGCCATGCCTGGCCGGATTTTTGCTCTTGTTGCCCAGGCTGGAGTGGAATGGTGTGATCTCGGCTCACCTCAACCTCCACCTCTGCTTCCTGTGTTCAAGCAATTCTCCTGCTTCAGCCTCCCGAGTAGCTGGAATTACAGGTGCCCACCACTGTGCCCAGCTAATTTTTGTATTTTTAGTGGAGATGAGGTTTCACAGTCTTGGCCAGGCTGGTCTCGAACTCCTGACTTCGTGATCCACCCACTTCGGCCTCCCAAAGTGCTGCAATTTCCGTTGTTTTAAGCCCACAGTGGCTGCAGGAAGCTCACACGCCCACACGACCCATACGTGCATGCGCGTGCGCGCGCGCACACACACACACACACACACACACCCCTTTTCTCTAAGCACTGCTTAGTCGGCGCCCTCCTGAGCCAGGTCCGGGCAGGCAGGTCTAGCAGCTCCACCCCAGGCTCCTGGAGCCAAGGTGTGTGTGTGCCTGCGCATGTCTGTCTTCACACGCACACACACGCACCCACGTACCCAAGAAGAGGGGTGGGGGTACCTGGTTTTGTCTCCCCACTGCCAAGAGTCAGAGCAATGCCAGGTTCTGGGTTCTGGCTGGGAATTCCCCAAAGGCTCCTCCCACTACCCCGGGGGTGGCTGAGTTCGGGCCTCCCAGCCCCTGTGGCCTGAGAGCTGCGGCCTTGCTGGCAGGGGCCCTCCAGCTTCAGGTCAGTGGGGCTCCAGCCTGAGCTCAGGGCCTGGTTGGAGGACGGTGGGATGGGCTGTGGGAAGCTTCTGGAAACCCCTGCAGAAGAGGAGACCGCAGTCCACCCAGCAGGTGAACCCCCACTCCTGTGTGCCCGGAGCCTGGGGAGGAATTTGAACCAGGATTCTGTGGGAGGCGGGGCTGGCCGCTCAGGAGGAGCGGAGTCTATCTACTCCTGGCGTGGGGCCCCAGCTAAAATGGGACTGTTTCACTTCCCGTCCTGGCCACCATCCACCCCTTGGGCCCTTTCCCCATCGGTCTCGGGTCCCACTTCTCCCTGAAAAGCTATTCGAGGACTGAGGAAGGGTCCTTCACAGACCTCGGTCCCCACCCCCTACTCTGGGTCCTGTTAATCACAAAGCCAACTCGGGGAGTCACTGCTCCCCAGGCAGGGGTGGCCCAGGGGAAGAAGGGAGGTGGCGGTGGCTGGACCCCCGGCACTATGAGGGACTGGCTGGGACTTGAAGCGTGCTGGTGGTGGTGCAGGCGGGCACAGCTGGCGCCAGCGTCGGGGAATTGCAAGAGGGAACCAAGTTCTAGAGCCAGGGCATGACCCAAGGGAGTCGGGGTATGCTAGGCCCGGGGCGGCAAGCCGGCGGAGCTGCCCTGTGTAGGGCCAGCCGGCAGAACTCGGCTCAGTGCCCCGCAAGTCCCCCGAATCCCGCGAGCTTCAGGCAGCACAAGACCTGCCAGCCCCGAGGCGCGCTCAGGGACGCTGCCTGAGTTCCGCACCGAGACCCCTGTGCGCCGCACTGCGCAGGCGTGCGCTAGCCGTTTCGGACCCGCCCCGCAGCGGGAGCGCGCAGCCGCACTGCGCTCCCAGAGAGCGCTCCCTCCAGGCCCCGCCCACGTCGCGCGTAGGGGGCGAGGCCGGGCGGAGCCTGCGTCGGGGGCGGGGCCAGGGCAAGTCGGGGCCTATAAAGGTGGCTGCGGCGGCGACGCGCCCGGCTCCTCTCGGCGGCGGCGGCCCAGGCGGAGGAGTCCGCTCTGGCGGTGGTGGCGGCGGCGGCGGCGCTGTTCCCCGCGCGGTCCGCGGAGCGGGGTCCGGGCTGCCCGACGTGGGGCGGCGGCGGCACTGCGGCCCCGGCCCGAGCCCGACCCCGGTGAGTGAGAACCCCAAGGCGGCCCCGGGAACTCCGACCCAGTAGCGGGAACGGGCCCCGCGGAGCCCTCGCCGCCCCCGCCCGGTCCGCGCTCCCGGCAGGCCGGGCCCCGCTCACCGCCCTCCCTTTGTCTGCTCCCGCCCGCAGGGTCCCCTCCTCGGCCGCCCCCCGCCCGGCCGCCCGCCCTCGGGCCGCCCCCCGGGCCCTCGGTCCCCTACCCCGCTGGCGGGGCCCGGACAGAAGATGGTGCAGAAGAAACCAGCCGAAGTTCAGGGCTTCCACCGTTCGTTCAAGGTGAGGCCCGGGGTCGGTTTGGGGACGCTCTGGGCCGGACCACCAGAATGGCTGGCGTTGAGGGGGGGCGCGGCGCTCACCCCCAGGACCGGCTCCCAGGGCTCGTGCCCAGCCCCCGCCCTGCACCCGGGGCTGCCCCGGCCGGCTGTGCGCCCAGCGGAGTCGGTATGCGAGGATGGGGGCGGTCAGCAGGCCGCCGTCCACTCCCCAGCCGTGGCCGTGGGGTCCTTCCTCCAGGACCCCCAAGTGGGGCTGGCAGCGGGCGCCCCCTGCCCGTCAGGGCGTCAGGCTGTGTCCCCTGCAGGCCCCTGCCGCGTGTTTTGGGGGTTCAGCGGGCTACAGTCCTGTCCCAGTCGTTGCGTCGGGGGGTGGGGGATTGTCTCCTGCAAGCTCCAGCTGGTTGTGCCCCGGTAGGGAGGGATCAGCGGGCCACAGTCCCTTTCCTACCTCCATGTGGCTTCTGGGGACCTTCCTTCAGAATCCCCAGGCCGGGCGGGTCAGGTGCACCCACTCCCGGTGGCCTGTGCCGTGGGGGAGGGGATGGGACGTTCCCCTCAGCCCTGCACTTCTCAGACACCCCAGGCCCGAGTGCTGTTTCCTGTCGGAGCGGGAAGTTTCTGCACAGCCCAGGCTGGCAGTGACTGCTGTTGAGTGCTGGTCTCAGATGAGCGAATCTTAGGGGGGAAGGGGAGGGCAGGTGCTGGGCAGGGGCCCCTCAGGACCTGGCCCAGGGGACGCAGTGATGTCAGCGGGCCCGCCCCACCCGGCAGGCTGGGTTATGTAATGGCTTGCCGGGCTTCCTTGGGCAGGGGCCTGTTGCCCAGTAGGGAAGGCAGGACTGGAGAGAGAGAGTGAGTGAGTGAGTGTGTGAATGTGAGTGTGTGTATACACGCGTGGTGCTCCAGGGTGTGAGGAGCAAGGAGAGACTGTGGGAAGAATTCCCAAGCCTGTCCAGCCAGCGTCCCGGGCCACCACCCACCCTGCACCCATGCCCAGTTTTCCTCTAGGGCAGCAGGCCTGGCACCATCAGAGTGTCAGTCTGGGCAGGAGAGGGCACCCGACAGAGGTCTTTTCCCTCCTGTGGCCAGGCGTGAGCTGATACAGGGTCAGTGCGTGGGGCCAGCCAGGCAGCCAAAGCAAACTTGAACTTTCTAGATGGTTCCAGCCGCCTCCTGCCAAGGCCTGCTGACTCGAGTCCTGTAGCCAGACCTAGAGCAGTGGGGCCAGGACTGCCCCCCCTGCCCGGGACTGTGGGCCGGCCTCTGCACGGCCAGGGCAGCCCGGCGGGGAGCTGGGAAGGTGGGAGGCTGGTGGAGGAGGGCCTGGCAGGCAGTCCTGGCTGTGAGGTGTTCCTCCAGGTGGCCGGGACTGGTTCTCTAGGAATCTCCTCCCCCCACCCCCACCACGCCTGCTCCCTGGATTGGGGCCACCTCTCCTGAAATACTCTCCCTGCCTCCACCAGGCAGCAACCCAGCAGAGAGGCACGGCTGCGGGTGCCTTGGGTTTCTTTCCTTTCTCTGATGGGAAAGTGAGGCTCCGAGGCGGCAGGCCTGGGGTTCCCCTGCACACGGGCGAGGAGGCCTTGGAGTCTCATGCGGCCTGGCTCCTCCGCTGTGGTGGCTCCGGCCGTCCATCTGTAGCTCTGCTGAGCTGGAGGCTGTGGCTGACGAGGGGGCATGGTGGGCTCTGTGGCCCCCTTGGGTCCTTTCACCCTCTTGAGCTCCCACGAGTTGGGAGCAGCTGCCTCCCGTCTCACCTGTGACGGACCCCAGGGGGAGGTCACTAGGTCAAGGTCAGACAGCAGGTGAACACCGGTCTGGCCTTTGACCCTGGTCACCCACCTTGTGCTGGTAAGACTGCTCCGGGGCCACCAGGGGCCTCTGGACAAGACCGAATGGGAATGCTGACTCTCCGTGGGGGCTGGTTGGAGCCTCTCTCCCTTCCGTCCTCCCGCACCAGCCTCCTGGCAGCTATCTGCCCTAGCCAGGTTGGGTGGGGAGGAAGGAGGGCTGCTTGGCTCTTGGCTCCTCCCAGACTCTGCCCTCTGGCCTCCACCCGTCTTCCTGGCCTCGGGTCTCCCACGAGCTCCCCAGAGTGTCACTTCTGCTGAACGACCCTCCTGTTAGAGCTCCACTCAGGTTGTCTGGGGCCCAGAGAGGGGCAGTGACTTGGCTCAGAGCCCCCCGCCACCTTTGCAGTCCCCGCCTTCCTGGTCCACCTGGCCAGGTGAGGCTGAGTGAGAGCTCAGTCATACAAGGAACCTGACCTGGCCTCAGTTCCGCAGCTTCAAAGGCCCGGGCCCTTATAAAGGGACTGGCAGTCCCCATGCTGGGTGGTTCGCTTGGCGGACATGTCCACATGTGTTCCAGCCATTTTCCTCGGGGGGCTAGGAGAGGCTCCCCTAACCTGCATGGTTCCTTGCCCCTGGTCAGGGTCGCCCCCACGGGTCCTTGGCTGTGTCGTTTCTTGACCCAGCCCCAGCCTGCCCAGTGCAACAGGCCTGGATTTGAATCCTGGCCGCTAGGGTCTGAAGCGGGTTGCTTAGTTGGGTGCCAGGGCCTGCCAGGGGCTCCCTCCATAGGTGGCTGGCACTGAGATGGCAGAGGACAGGATGTGGCCTGGGCAGGGCCGGGCACACTCACGCCTGTGGATGCCTCTCCTGTGAGCCCCCAGCACTGCGTGGACTGACTTGGTAACTGCTGACTGTGGGGTGGGGTGGCTGGAGGCAGATGAGCCTCGGGTGGGGGGTTAGATACACAGAGCTGGGTTGGGGAAGGTGTGCCAGGCAGCCGCCAGACATAGGCAGAAAAGTGCAGGGGCCTGGGCTTGGGGAGGGGCAGAAGGCAGGGTTGATGGGGCAGAGCCCCTATCTGCAGCTGGCCGCAGGCAAGAGCAAATGAGAAGGGAGCAGCTTAGCGGAAGGAGAGGTGACGGTGGTGTGCCATTTCACTCGGGGGGAACTGAGGCCCAGGGAGGGAAACTGAGGCCCAGAGAGGGAAACTGAGGCCCAGGGAGGACAGCTGCCCCGAGATGGCCCAGGAGGCCGTGGGAAAGCAGGCACCGCCACCAGGCTGGCAGCCCTCCCAGTGACTCACCTCCCTCCCACTGTTCCGCCGCCTTTGATCCCCATGACCCACCCCAGAGGTCAGGCGTCCCCATTCTGCGGACAAGCAGACAGAGGTGCAAGACATGGCCTGGGCCCCGCGGCGACTCAACCCTGGCATGGAGGCAGGGTTCCTGAGAGCCATCTGCTTGTGTCTGTCCCCTCCTTGAAATACACCCCTTTCCCAGAGGCCCCAAGGCCCTGGGCTGTGGGTGGGAGGAGGGCTTCCCCACTGCCCTGTGGAGGTTGGGGTGCATCTTCCTCTGGGGTGGGGCCGTCCTTGGCACTGCAGGGTGCTGAGCAGCGTCGCTGCCCCATCCCACTCCATGCCAGGAGCTCCCCCAGCCAGTCACAAACACAGATGTCCCCAGACATGACCAAGTGTCCCCTGAGGGACAGAATCACCCCCGGGAAGACCCTCCCCAGGTTAGCAGATTCCATGGGTCCCCAAGAGACTCTGCCTCCCCTGATCAGGCCTCACTGAGGTGCTAGGAGGCCGCACTCCTTCCACATGTGGGTCACGCCTGTGATCACAGCACTTTGGGAGGCCGAGGCCAGGGGTTCAAGACCAGCCTGGGCAACATAGCAACACTTTATCTCAAACATAAATTTAAAAAAAGAAGTCCACACACACATGGCGTCGGGGGCAGTGAGGAGGTGAATCCCAGAACCTGGGGGCTCCCCTGGTTTATGCCGCCTGCCCCATCAGGAGTTGGTCCTGGTGTCGTGTGGGCAGGGGACCGAGGTGATTTTTCCAAAATGCTCAGCCCAGGCTTTGTGAGCCGGATGTAGTGGCGTTGGTGGGATGGGTCTCCCCGCCGGCGGGCAGGGATGGATGGCCTGAATGCCTCTCCTCTCCTCTCCCTGCAGGGCCAGAACCCCTTCGAGCTGGCCTTCTCTCTAGACCAGGCTCACCACGGAGACTCTGACTTTGCCCTGCAGTGCTCAGCCCGCCCTGGTGAGGGGCCTGAGGGGGAGGAGGGCACGGGGCAGCCGCCGTCGCCGCCATGGCAGTGGCCCACCCCTGTGGGGGGGTGGGGGCTGGCCGGCCAGGGCCCCGTCCTGAGCCCCCTGGGCGTGCCTCCTGGGACAGACATGCCAGCCAGCCAGCCCATCGACATCCCGGACGCCAAGAAGAGGGGCAAGAAGAAGAAGCGCGGCCGGGCCACCGACAGCTTCTCGGGCAGGTTTGAAGGTGAGCGGGGCGGCGGGCGCTGGAGGGCGGGGGCGGGGAGCAGCCAGGGTCCCTCTTACACCCGCCCCGCTGCCCCACAGACGTCTACCAGCTACAGGAGGATGTGCTGGGGGAGGGTGCCCATGCCCGCGTGCAGACCTGCATCAACCTGATCACCAGCCAGGAGTACGCTGTCAAGGTGGGCCTGCAGTCGCGCCCTCAGGGACCCGGTGCCCTGGGATCGGTGCTGCGGGGTGTGGGAGCAGGGTGTGGCATTCCGGCTCTCCATCCTACAGCCGGGAAAACCAGGGTTTAAAAGCTGCCACCGGGCCCTGAGCCCAGTCGAGAATGATAGCAAAGGTGACCCCCTGCCCACCCCATATCCAGGCAGCCAAAGACCTGGGACCAGAGTGGGGGCTTCAGTCACCACTGGGTACCTGGGCAGTCCCTTCCTGAGCCATCCCTGGGGGTGCATGGCAGTTCTGGGACAAGGATCAAAACCCAATGTCATATACCAGGGTCCAGAGGGGCTTTGTGTCTGAGGAACCTCAGTGCAGGCCGGTGAGAGCGCCGGGGCTAGGCCGGCGGCTGAGCCCAGGGTGTGGCCGAGGGGCTGGTGCTGACCCTGTGACCTTGCGGGCCGGGCGGGCATCCTGTGTTCTAAGAAATCTTCCAGGCTTCCCTCGTGACCTGGCACCCGGCTTCCGGGCTGGGTGGGGTTCCGGGAGGGCTGGCTGCCCGGGAAAGAGGGCCAGGTGTGCCCTGGCGAGCATGGCTGGCCAGGGAGCCTGTGGGTCCTGGTGGACAGCCAGGCCAGAGCCTTCCTCTGAGGAAGAAGAGGACGGGTGGCCAAGGTGGGGAGGCCACTGGCTGGGCTGGCCGGGTGCTGGGACCATGTGGGCAACAGGTGGGGACAGATGCAGTACAGTCCCTGCTTCCCGGGAGCCCCCAGCAGGCAGGAGCACCAGGCCCCTACGGAGCACTTCTGCATGGCAGGCATCCCTCTGAGGACTGCCCCCTCCAGGTGGCCCCACGGGCAGCCCTGCTTCCTGTCCTTGTTTGACAGGGACACTGAGGCTTGGGACCTTAGGTAGCCTCAGTCACGATGTGTAGTCTCTGGGGGCTCCTAACTGGTGTCTCAGAGACACCTCCCTGCTCATCTTGCTGCCATGAGCCCATGTGGTCAGTGCTGGGATCTGGAGAGCCTGGGGGACTTCCTGGTGGAGGTGGTGTTGGCCCCTGATGTCCAGGCGTTGGTCCAGCCAGATGGCAGTGGGAGGAGGAGGCGTCCTGGGCAAGTCAGAGAGGCTAATTGCTGGTGCTGTGGGTTTGAGGAGTGTTTTTTTCATTCTGTAGGGACTGGGTGTGGGCCCTCTGCCCTCAGGGGGCCAGTGCCTGTCGCTGGCGGAGGCTTCACGAGGCTGCTGGTAGATGCAGAACCCCAAGCTGGGACCTCAGAAGAGGCCCCTTCTCTGCCAGGAGGGACTGTGCTCCCTTTCCTGAAGCTGCATTCTAGCTGGCCACAGGACGAACTTCACTGTTTTTTTTTTTTTTTTTTTTTTTGAGTTGGAGTTTCTCTCTAGTCACCCAGGCTGGAGCGCAGTGGCAGAATCTCGGCTCACCACAACCTCCGCCTCCCAGGTTCAAGCAATTCTCCTGCCTCGCGAGTAGCTGGGACTGTAGGCATGCATCACCACACCTGGCTAATCTTTTTATTTTTTGAGATGGGAGTCTCACTCTGTAGCCCAGGCTGGAGTGCAGTGGCACGATCTCGGCTCACTGCAACCTCTGCTTCCTAGATTCTGGTTCAAGCAATTCTCCCACCTCAGCCTCCCAACTAGCTGGGATTACAGGCACGAGCCACCACGCCCAGCTAATTTTTGTATTTTTTTAGTAGAGACGGGATTTCACCATGTTGGCCAGTCTGGTCTTGAACTCCTGACCTCGTGATTTGCCCGCCTTGGCCTCCCAGAGTGCTGGGATTACAGGCGTGAGCCCCGAGCCCGGCCGGAGTTGAGTTTTCTCCAGAACCATCTGCAGCGCATGTCGGGCTGCGCTGTCGGCAGCAGCTTGGGTGGTGGCATCTCAGGACACCCTGGTGTCCAGTTGTTCTCCTGACCCTTCCTAGGGCAGTTTTGTTGGTCAGTATAGACACTGGACAGGGCAGAGGTGGGATCCAGGGGCCCAAGTGGACACCACGTCCCCCAGCACCACTACCAGGCCACCACAGCAGGCAGGGAACCCGGGGTGGAGTGGTCATGCAGGCAGCCACATGCCCAGTGAGAGGGGCCAGCGTGTCCAGCCTGGGAAGAGGGTCCCAGCAGGTGTCGGGAGCTGTGGGCGCCTCCTGACCCCACCTGTGTGTGTGAAGGTGGTTGGGAGCAGCTGGATCAGGCAGGACCCTCTGGTCCTTAGAGCTGCTGGGGGCAGCGGGATGGCTTCCTGAGGCTGTGGGGCTCACGGAAGCTGGTCCCACTAGTGGCTGGGGCGGCCATCCAGGGCGGGCCTGAAGCAGACACCGGCGGAGGCGGCGGGCAGGTGTTTGCCCAGGCTGGCACGGAGCCAGGGAGCAGGACTTGATGGTGCGGTCACATGTGAGGTGGGGCCTCGTGGGCGGGCAGCCAGGTGCCCCAAGGCCTCCCTAGTCCTATGGGTCACATGGGAGCTGGCTCCCGGGGACAGAGAACTACAGCTGACCGTCTCTTGGTCACGGAGGGTGGCCGCGTAAGGCAGGGGACCCTGACATCCTGTGGCGGTATTTTCAAAAGTCACAGGTCCCAAGTATGTCTCAGAGCTGTCAGGGTCACAGGTGGGGAGCTGGCCCACTGGCTTTTCTCTCTTTCTTTCCCTCCCTCCTTCCCTCCCTCTCTCCCTTCCTCTCTCCCTTCCTCTGCTTCCTCTCTTTTCTCTCCTCCTCCTTTCAGTGGAGTTTCACGGTCTCCAGGCTGGAGTGCAGTGGCGCCATCTCGCTGCACTCTCTGCTTTCGTGCGTCGGCCTCCGGAGTAGCTGGGATTACAGGCAGACATTACAGCTAACGTTTGTATTTTTAGTAGAGACGTAGTTTTAACATGTTGGCCCAGATGGTCTTGATCTCCTGACCTCATGATCTGCCCAGCTCGGCCTCCCAAAGCGTTGAGATGACAGGCGTGGACCACCTCGCCCGGTCTTTTTTCTTTCTTTCCTGTCCCTGACTTGTTTTCTCTTTCTTTTTTCTTTCTTTTTTTTTTTAAATTTAGAGACAGGGTCTTGCTCTGTCACCCAGGCTGTAGCGCAGTGGTACCACCATAGCTCACTACTAACTTAAGAAGCATTTTGAAGAGATGGGGTCTGGCTCTGTTGCCCAGGCTGGGCTCAAAACTCCTGGGCTCAAGCGATCCTCCTGCCTCAGCCTCCCAAAGTGCTGGCATGACAGGCGTGAGCCCTGCTCTCTAGAGTAGCAGGGTGTAAGTGTGGTGAGTTCCAGGCGTGGCAGTGGAGTTTCTGGCCTGCCCCTCTCTGCCGTGAGCCTCCTGCTCACCCAGATGCTGTGTCTCCTCATCTGTTTCAGATCATTGAGAAGCAGCCAGGCCACATTCGGAGCAGGGTTTTCCGGGAGGTGGAGATGCTTTACCAGTGCCAGGGACACAGGTAGGTGACCCAGCCTTGCCACAGCACTGGTCTGAGCCTGAACACCACATCACCCCAGCAAGCATTTGTAGGGCACCCCGGTTCCCAGGCCCTGTGTTCCCCTCCCTGAAGCAGGCTGGCTGGCAGCCCCAGGTTGGCAGCGTGAAGCAGGCCCATTACCCCAGTCCCAGTCTCTGACAGGCCCCTCCTAGGCTGGGCAGCAGGTACCCAGGTGCCACAGGAAGCCTGAGCTCCTCTCTTGGCCCCCACCCCCACCCAGGAACGTTCTAGAGCTGATTGAGTTCTTCGAGGAGGAGGACCGCTTCTACCTGGTATTTGAGAAGATGAGGGGAGGTACGTGGGGGCTCCAGGCTGCAGGGAGGAAGGGAGCTGGCGGAGGTATTTCCAGCTGGGTTCTTACGGTGTGGGGGCTTAGTGCCACCTGGAGGAGGGGGCTTGTAGGGTCTTAGTGTCCTGCCCAAATAAATGGTGGCTCAAGGGCGAGGCCTTTGGGCCCGAGGAAGCCGGTGTGGGGGCGTCCCCGCCAAAGTGGAGGTGGGTGTGGGCCTTGAGGGGACTGGAAGGTGACCTGCGTGTTCCCCCTGCCTGCCCAGGCTCCATCCTGAGCCACATCCACAAGCGCCGGCACTTCAACGAGCTGGAGGCCAGCGTGGTGGTGCAGGACGTGGCCAGTGCCTTGGACTTTCTGCACAACAAAGGTGGGTGGTGAGCCCGCCTGGAGTCCCCTAGGATCACTTGCTACGGACTCCTGGAAGATCCCCAGCCCCTCACCCCCTGTGGTTCTGTGGCTTCTCCCCCAGGCATCGCCCACAGGGACCTAAAGCCGGAAAATATCCTCTGTGAGCACCCCAACCAGGTAGGCCAGCTCCGGCAGGGTGGCCCCGCGGGAGGGCGGGCCGCGTGGGGCCGCTCACGTCCTCTTTGGTCCCTCATAGGTCTCCCCCGTGAAGATCTGTGACTTCGACCTGGGCAGCGGCATCAAACTCAACGGGGACTGCTCCCCCATCTCCACCCCGGAGCTGCTCACCCCGGTGAGGCCCGCGGGTCGGGGTCGGGGAGTAGGGGGAGTGCGGCCGCCCGCTCTGCGGTTGTATAACCTTTTGAGGCCGAGCCGCGGAGCTCGGGCTTCCGCCTAGCAACAGCCGTTGATTGGCTGGGCTGGGAGACGGGGCGGGGCCTCTGGCAGGCGCCAACTCCCGCCGCTGTTTGGCCGGGTGGGGCGGGGCTGCGGTCGGAGCGGGCGAACTCAGCACCTGCTGATTGGGCGGGGCGCGTTCCCGGCAGCCGCTGATTGGTGGGGCGGATCCGAGCTGCTAGCGCAGGTGACCCGCAGTTACCCGTGCTCGAGCCCCACGTGACGCCGGGAAGTCCCGGCTGACGCGCCCTTCCCCCGCCCGCAGTGCGGCTCCGCGGAGTACATGGCCCCGGAGGTGGTGGAGGCTTTCAGCGAGGAGGCCAGCATCTACGACAAGCGCTGCGACCTGTGGAGCCTGGGCGTCATCCTGTATATCCTGCTCAGTGGCTATCCACCCTTTGTGGGCCGCTGCGGCAGCGACTGCGGCTGGGACCGCGGCGAGGCCTGCCCTGCCTGCCAGGTGCGGAGGCCGGCGCACACACTTCCCCCTGGGCCTGCCCTGCGCAGCCCCTAACCCCTGGGGACCTGCCCCCTGACCACCCCAGGAAGTTGAGCTGTGCACCCCCTAACCCCAGGAGTCCTGCCTTGTGCGCCCCCCACATCCCGGGGACCTGCCCTGTGCACCCCCACACCCCCGGGGACCAGGTCTGTACGCCCTCCTCCCTGATGCCATCCGCAGGGCAGTGACGCCCTGCCCTCCAGGTTCTCGATGGCTTTTCAGCTTTGCTTGCCCAAGGGAAAAGCCAGACAGGGTTGAGAGATCTGAGAGGTGGAGTGAGGTCCCTGGTTTGGGGGGATCAGGCTCAGGCCACCGGCTCAAGACTCAGCATCTGGTCTGTGACCCCTGGAACCAGGTCCCCCATAGCTGCCTTTTTGAAATCCAGGTCTACTTGGTAGAGCTGACTCTCCGGGTCCAGCTCCCAGTCCCCTCTGCTCCCCGCATACATGGTCTGAGGTCTGGGTAGTTGGGCATCTGATGAAGCCATGTGTTAGCCCTCAGTATCCAAGCCCTGGGGCAGGTTTAAGCTCCCCCGCCCCCAGTCCAGCTTTATCGTGTGGATGCCGTTGGTCATGCAGCTGACCCCCGTGTTCTGTGCCCCCAGAACATGCTGTTTGAAAGCATCCAGGAGGGGAAGTACGAGTTTCCCGACAAGGACTGGGCCCACATCTCCTGCGCCGCCAAAGACCTCATCTCCAAGCTGCTCGTCCGCGACGCCAAGCAGAGGCTGAGCGCTGCCCAAGTTCTGCAGCACCCCTGGGTTCAGGGGGTGAGTGCCAGCCCCGAGGGCTGGGGGGGGGCGGGCTCAGCAAACATGGCAAGCCCCGAGGGTGCAGCCTGGGCACCCCAACATGCATTGAGACTTGGAATGAGGGGTGCAGCTGAAATCCTCACTGCCCACCAGTGCACAGTGCCCGCTGGCCAGGCAGGCGGCTCCCAGGAGCAGCGACTCAGATGACCTGGAGGGTGGTGGGGACCTGCGCCCAGCAGCAAGCTGGAGTCAGGCCAGCAGCTAGCCCAGCCGACATAGACCCCGGCCCAGCCTGGCTTAGGTCTCAGGCCCACGCCCCGCCTCCACCCGTCCTCTGTGGCCTCCGATCCGGGAGCAGTCTGGTGTTTCTCCTGCCAGAGGTCATCTGAGCAGAGCTGCCACCCCAGGGAGTGAGGATTTACTAAAAATAGCAGCTGGGGTCACTATCTCCAGGCGAGGGGCTGGGGACCTCCAAACCCCTCCCAGGAGCATCCAGAGACCCGTGGGTTAAGAGTGGGGCAGAGGTGGGTTTGGGCTGGGAACAGCTGGGGGAGGTGGGGCTTGGGGCTCTGCCCCTCACCCTCACTGGGTCTTGCAGTGCCAGCCTGGCTCAGCCTCCGGTTCCCTGGGCAGGTGGACTTGGAGCCTCCCCATGGAGACCTTGGGGCGGGGGACTTGGCTCACGGGGCACCCAGCTGCACTCCTGGTCTCTGGTGGGGTCCTAGTGATGGGGTGGGCACGGCATCCCTTGGCCAGATACCCGTCAACGCCCTGGCTGCTCTCCAGCCCTGCCTCCCCCATTCTTGTTGCAGTGCGCCCCGGAGAACACCCTGCCGACTCCCATGGTCCTGCAGAGGTGAGGCCCGGGTCCAGGGGCGGGGTTTCCAAGTTAAGATGCTTGTGAAAGACCCAGAAAGCCTCTTTGGGGTCAGGGAGGCAGACAAGTGCCTGGTGACTCAGTGGTGCTTCTGGCGGGGCCCTGGCATCCAGGGTGATGGGAAAGGGGCAGACAGCTCCTTCCTCCAGAGCTTTGCACAGACCCCAGGGGTCCCCTAAGGGGTGCCTTCTGGGTGACCACCTGGCCCACCCTGTTTCCCAGGAACAGCTGTGCCAAAGACCTCACGTCCTTCGCAGCAGAGGCCATTGCCATGAACCGGCAGCTGGCCCAGCGCGACGAGGACCTGGCGGAGGAGGAGGCTGCAGGGCAGGGCCAGCCCGTCCTGGTCCGAGCTACCTCACGCTGCCTGCAGCTGTCCCCCCCCTCCGAATCCAAGCTGGCCCAGCGGCGGCAAAGGGCCAGCCTGTCCTCGGCCCCCGTGGTGTTGGTGGGAGACCGCGCCTGACCCTCCCGTCTCCCCTCTGTACATAGGTCGCCCGTCCCCAGATCAAATCGAAAGGTTTTTTAAGCTATCTCCAGCTGGTGTCCAGCGGGCTGCCTCTCCTCCGGCTGGGTTCCCAGGCACTGAGCTCAGCTGAGGGGCCGTTTTATAGAAGGTTTTTGCTTTTGGGTTTTTTTTCCCGTTTCCGCCCCCTGCCCTTTATTTTTTCTTTTTGATGGTTAAAAGCAATGCAGGCACCCGGGGAGGTGGGCAGAGGTTGTGGGGCTGGGCTTGTCATTCCCTGGCCCCTGGCCTGCTCACCTGAACTGAAGATGTCCCAGGTCACCTGCGCCGCCCGCCACCTGCCCACGCGGCTTGCAGCGACAGGAGAGCAGGCCTGCAGCGTTCGCCATCTTCCAGAGGTGGGGAGGGAAATGGGACCCTGCCGTGTGTCCTCTCCCACCCAAAGTATTTCAGGGACGGGCTCTTCCCCTCTATCCCTCACCCTGAGGGCACCCCTGGTGGCTTGGTCGGGGAAGAGAGGGGATGCCTGTCTCCAGACGGGCCAGGCAGGCAGGTGGCGGGCAGCCCACCCACCCCACCAGATACCCCAGCCCCTCACCCGCACCTGCGTCGTCCCTGTGATAGTTGACAATCGGGCTTCCTGCAAGGCCCATCTGTCCAGGACCTGTGGTGGCCCCACTTGGCCTCCGACCTTGACCTTAAGCTGCAGCTGACTCCAGGGGCTCGCCGCTACCCTCCCCACTGCGCCAGGGCCTGAGACCGCAGGAGCCCCACCCGGCCCGCAGTCACTTCCACCACTGCAGACAGAGGGGCTGGACAGGCACTGTCAGCCAACGTGGGGGTCCCGAAGACACCCCCTCTGGGCACCCGGTGCCCCTTCTCAGGGCTCAGTCTGACCGTGGCCACGTCCTGCCTCGCGCCGCTCCTCGGGCCTGGCACAGAAGCTCTGTCAGGTCTATCCTTGCCCTTAGATCGGGGCCCAGACCCCCGGGGTCTGGCCGAATCCCCACCCCCAGGGCAGCGTTTTAGGCCTGCCGCCTTCAGGAAAACGGCCGCAGCCTCGGCCTCCCTTCGGGCGCCCAGGAAATGGGGGTGTCTGCTCAGCCCCCCACCCTCCATGCTCCGACCCCCAGGGGCTGCGGATCCTGCCACCCCTTCCCGAGGGTGGGTACGTTCTATGCAATACAAGGTTCTACTTCTGAGCGCAAGGCTGTGCGGCAGGTGGCGGCGAGGGCAGCGGCCCCCAACTCCACGCCTGGGGCAGCCCCTCTGGCTTCTAAATCCGCGGTCGGGATTGTTCGTCACGTCGTTTCTTTTTTTTAAGAAAGAGAAAACATCGATTGACTCTGCTTCCCTGTTCTTGAAGAATACTTGAATGTCGGGGGGGCCTGCCCAGTCCCATTGCCCCTCCCAAATCTCCTACGATGGTCACAGTCCGGTGGCCGTGGGGGTGCTATGCCCTCCCTGGTCCCCACTGCCCATATCTGTGGACTGCCCCTTCCAAAGACCCCTGGGAGATGGGACAGGCCGCCCCCACTCCCCCATCATGTCCCACCTGTCAGTGATTCCATATTTTGCAATGGGGGATTCTCTGCCTTTTTGTATAAAAGAACTAGGAAACACCCCTGCCCACTGCAGGTGCCCACAGCCATCCTAGCTCGAAAGTTGAGCAGCTAGCAGCTTTTTTTTTCCCCGAAGGTGGGACAGTCACTTCCTTCACCCCCCCGACCCCTGTCGTATCCACGTGTGACCTGGAGGACTGGTCAGAACCATTACTGTGAATGAGTGGAGATCCTGGGACGCCCAGGCCAGCTCCCAGCGCTGGGGGACAGGGAACAGCCATGTGTCAATGTTAACGATGTTTTTAAAAGACAAAAAAAAAACCTCAAAGTTTTTTTAAAGTGGGGGAAAAACATCCAAGCACTTTAATTCCATTGTACCAGGTGAACTGATAGAGCTCAGAAGTTTTCCTTTACACCAACTGTCAATGCCGGAATTTTCTATTCTGTTTTGTAAGGATTTAATAAAAGTCAGAAAACCTGCTGTGTGTGCCTGAGTTTTGGTTTTCTGTCACTGCATATGGAGCTGTCCCCACCATATTGGTGCAAAACCACGTTGTTGCCAGCGGCACTGAGTGGGGAGTTTTGAGGGGGCTGCTCCCGTGGGGTCTGCCTCTGCCCCAGGGTGCCTGGATCCTCCTCTGGGAAGACAGGCAAGTAAACAGCTGAGTTCATCAACATTGGTGGTCTCATCGCTGCGAGCTGGGGCGACTCCAAGGCAGGGCTCAGCTGCCCTTTTTTTTTTTTTTTTGAGATGCAGTCTCACTGTCACCCAGGCTGGAGTGCAGTGGCGCGATCTCGGCTCACTGCAACCTCCACCTCCTGGGTTCAAGCAATTCTCCTGCCTCAGCCTTCTGAGTAGCTGGGATTACAGGCACCCGCCACCACTTCCAGCTAATTTTTATATTTTCAGTAGAGATGAGGTTTCACCGTGTTGGTCAGGCTGGACTCGAACTCCTGACCTCGTCGTTCACCCGCCTCAGCCTCCCAAAATGCTGGGATTACAGGCGTGAGCCACCGCACCCGGCCATTTTTGTGTGTGTTTTTTTAAAAGACGGTATCAGCTGATCTAGGTGGCTCACACCTGTAATCCCAGCACTTTGGGACGCCGAGGCAGGCAGATCACTTGAGGTCTGGCCAACAGGATGAAACCTTGTCTCTACTGAAAATACAAAAATTAGCCTGGTGTGGTGTTGCATGCTGATTCTGAGGCAGAAGAATCACTTGGACCTGGGAGGCAGAGGGTGCCACTGTACTCCAGTCTGGGTGACAGAAATATGGGTGTGGTGGTCCCAGCTTCACAGGAGGCCAAAGTAGGAGGACAGCTTGAGCCCAGGAGGTCGAGGCTGCAGTGAGCTATGATCATGCTACTGACTCTGGGCTATAGAGTGAGACCCCATCTGTTTTTTTGTTTTGTTTTGTTTTTGAGACAGCTTCACTCGTTGCCCAGGCTGGAGTGCAACATCCACCTCCCGGGTTCAAGTGATTCTTTTCCTCAGTCTCCCGAGTAGCTGGTATCAGAGGCACACGCCACCACACCTGGCTAATTTTGTATTTTTAATAGAGACGGGGTTTCTCCATGTTGGTCAGGCTGATCTCGAACTCCCGACTGCAGGTGATCCACCCACCTCAGCCTCCAAAAGTGCTGGGATTACAGCAGTGAGCCACCATGCCCAGCCTTGTTTGTGTGTGTGTGTGTTTTGTTTTTTGTTTTTGAGACAGAATCTCACAACCCAGGCTGGAGTGCAGCGGTGCTATGTCTTGGCTCACTGCAACCTCCCACTCCCAGGTTCAAGGGGTTCTCCTGCCTCAGTCTCCTGAGTAGTTGCAATTACAGGCATGCCCCACTATGGACCAGTTACTTTTTTGTATTTTTAGTAGAGATGGGGGTTTTGCTGTGTTGACCAGGCTGGTCTCTAAATCCCGGCCTCAAGTGATCTGGCCCCCTCCGTCTCCCAAAGTGCTGGGATTACAAGCGTGACACAGCCAGGGCTCAGCTTCAAGCTGTGAACGGGGACCAGTGCCTGCAAGGAGCCTCCCCGTGTGGCTCGGGCTTCCTCACAACATGGCAGCTGTGTTCCCAGCCCTTTCTCCAGGAAGCAGGGTTCCAAGCAGGAGGCTCCAGGCCTGCCCAGGTTCAAGGGGAGGGGAAGGTCAGCGTCTCCTCCTGGAAGAGGGTGAGAGACATTGTTGCCGCTGCCTCTGGACTGTGCAACCTAAGAAGTCCTAGTGATTCTAACCTTCCCTGCCTTGCCGGCATCTGCCTACTCAAGGGTTCATCCCCCTAGCCATTAAGTTACTGTTCAGGAATGACTCTGTGCTGGGGCCGGTGGCAGAGAAGATGAGCTGGACAGCCAAGGGCTGACCTCAGATTCTGGGACTGGGGGGTAGACCAAGAAGGGCTTCCTGGAGGAGGGAGCAGGAGGAGGGACAGCGAAGCCTAGTGTTTAAGGAAGTCAGCCACGGCTGCAATCCCAGCTGTATCCAGGCTACTGTGTTCCTCAGTTTCGAGATCCATCAAGTGGAAGCCAAGGGCAGCCAGGTGAACTACAGGCAGGTAGCACAGTGCAGGGACAAAACCCACAAAGAAACCGATGACGTCACCTGATGGGGCGGGGCTTGAGGCCTGGATAGGGAGAGGCTTGGGGCCTGTGGGTGGCAGTTATGACCTGGGGGCGGGGCTTGGAATCTGAAGGGGCGGGGCCTTGCCTGGGGCGACGTTTGAGGCCTGGAGGGGCGGGGCTGCGGGAGTTCCCAGGAGGGGAGGGCTTGTGTATTGGGAGAGATTTGGGACCTGGAAGGGAAACGCTTATGGCCTGGGGGGGTGGGGCTTTAGCCTGGAGGGGGCGGGGCTTATGTACCGGAGGCGGGAGTGGGGCTTGTGTCTGGAGCCAAGTTTGGGGCCTGGAAGGGCGGGGCTTGTCGCCTGGAGGGGCAGAGTTTGGGTCTGGGCCAGGTTTGGGGCCCGGAGGGGCGGGGTTGGAGAGTGTTCCGAAGGGGCGGGGCTTGTGTACTGAGTGAGATTTGAGACCTGGAAGAGACTCATGGCCTGGGGGGCGGGGCTTTAGCCCGGAGGGGGCGGGGCTTATGAACTGGAGGCGGGGGTGGGGCTTGTGCCTAGGGCCAGGTTTGGGGTCTGGAGTGGGCTGGAGGCGAGACGGCGCCCTGGACTGGAGGGTTCCCTGGCTGCCCCAGGAGCCTGCGTGGGAGAAGGCGTGAGGAGGAGGAGGAAGGTTATGGTACCCGCACAAGAAGCTGGAGCGCCGAGGGTAAGCACCGTGTGGGGACACACCCGACCACGGCGGGGGGAGAGGGCTGCACCCAAAAGCAGCAGGGAACCCAGCCAGCATTTTATTTTTTCACATAACACCTTTTCTGTGATAAAACTCAGCACCTGGCCGGGCTCGGTGGCTCACGCCTGTAATCCCAGCACTTTGGGAGGCCAAGGCGGACGGATCACATGAGGTCAGGAGTTCAAGACCAGCCTGGCCAACATGGGGAAACCCCGTCTCTACTAAAAATACAAAATTACCCGAGCGTGATGACAGGTGCCTGTAATCCCAGGTACTCGGGAGGCTGAGGCAGGAAAATCGTTTGAGCCCAGGAGGCTGAGGTTGCAGTGAGTAGAGATTGCCCCATTGCCCTCCAGCCTGGGCAACAGAGTGTGACTGTTTCAAAAAAACAAAAAAACTCAGCACCATATTTCAACCACTTGTTCTAAAATTCAGTGGTTTTAGCACAAGCAAAGTTGTGCCACCTTCACCTCTAATCCAATTCTGCAACATTCTCACCCGGAAAAGCAAGCCTTCCCCACCTCCCCAGCTCCTGGTGGCCCCTCGGGCGCTCTCTGTCTCTGGGGATTTTCCTGTTCTGGACGTTTCTTTTCTTTCCTTTCTTTCTTTACTTTTTTTTTTTTTTTTGAGACAGAGTTTCGCTCTTGTTGCCCAGGCTGGGGTGCAGGGGTGCGATCTTGGCTCACAGCAAACTCCACCTCTCGGGTTCAGGCGATTCTCCTGCCTCAGACTCCTGAGTAGCTGGGACTACAGGCATGCGCTGCCATGCCCAGCCAATTTTGTATTTTTAGTGGAGACAGGGTTTCACCATATTGGTTGGCCAGGCTGGTCTCGAACTCCTGACCTCGAGTGATTCGCCTGCCTTGGCCTCCCAAAGTGCTGGGATGACAGGCGTGAGCCACCATGCCAGGCTTATTCTGGATATTTCATGTGAATGGCCCATGGGTGGATTCCAGCTGGGCCTGGAGGAAGAAGGCAACCAGGGAGACCCAGGCAGAGCCAGAGACCTCGACCATGGCCAGGAGAGGCCCAGCCCTGCAGGGCTGACTGATTGGGGAGGTGAAGGGTGGACCAGGCACTGGGGGTCTGTCACCCCCTGTGGGGCACTCCGTGGCCACCCCCACAGTCTGAACGGAACCCCAAGACCCATGCAGTCCTTCTGGCCCTCTTCTGCAGCTTCAGTGGGAGGGAGGGGCCCAGGGTCCTCCGCTAGCTTCCCCCACAGCCTCCAGGCATAGACTGGAAATCAAGGTTCCGAGCTGTCTCCTGGAGCAGGGTCTCTGGGGCTGACAGGATGAGGGCTGCCATCCTGGGCCTCAGTTTCCCCATCTGGAGAACAGAGGGCTGGGCCAGATGGCTGCAAGGCTGGGCCTGGCCAGGCCTCTACCCTGGACTGTGGCGGCCCCCTAGAAACCAGAAAGTCCCAACCCCCAGGTTTTCTCTGGGTGCTTCGGCCAACACGGCAGAGCCTCATCAGAGCTGGGGACGGCTTTACCTCCTCAGCCCCATCCCTAAGGCCTCTCTCTTCTCCTGGCTGTGGTCTTCCCTGCCTTCTTCTCCTCTGCCCCCATCATACCCTTTGAATCTGACCTCCCAAGTCTCCTCTCAAAATCACCCCCCCATTTCCCCCCTCCACCCCAGGCCAAGGCTCCAGACTCCTTGCTCACCTTCCAGCCCCCATTCCTGCCTGTGCCTCCTTTCTCCCAGCCCTCCCCTACTCTAACACCTCCCATAGCTCCCCATTCCCAACAGCACAAAAACAAAGTGCTCTTGCCTGCCTGCCCTGGCACCTAGTTTAGGTTCAAATAATAATAATAATTTTATTTAGACTGGGTGTAGTGGCCCACATCTGTAATCTCAACACTTTGGAAGGCCAAGGTGGGAGGATTGCTTGAGCCCAGGAGTTCAAGGTTCAGGGCTCCCAGCCTCCAAGCCTCCCCCAAACCCTGCTCTCCTGTCCATTTCTCCGGCCCCAGCTCCTTCTGTACACCGGGCCTGTACGCCTGCTCCCCCTTCTGGCGGGGCCTCCCCACGTGCCCTGCACCTGGTTTCTCCTCTGCACCCTTCAGCCCCCAGGTCTGGGATCCCTTCTGCAGTTGCCCCCTAGGAGCTCCAGCTGTGTCCCAGCCTGCATGACCGTCCATGAGTGTTCCTCGCCCTGGGTTACTCATCCGCCACACTTGAAGGCGGGCTGAGCTCAGCTGTCTGTTCCTTTGTCCGAGTTTGTGACCTCGCATGTAGCAGACGGAATGAATGAATGAATGAAGGCACACAGACGGTCCCACCCGGCCATCCTCAAGGTTCCCTGGCCCGCTGCCCTCGTCCCTTGCCCAGCCTGGCTTGTGTGTAGGGAGTGTTGGGGTGCCATAGGCCAAGTCGCTTCCCTCCCAGGTGGCACTGAGCCCCGCCCGGCCCTGCCAGGCCACCCCGCTGACCGCTGCCTGCCCCTGGCCGCCTGCCAGGAACAGCTTGTCCTCTGAGCTGCTGCTCTCAATCCTGCTTTTGTGGTTTCCTCTTTGCCAATCCCGCCCTCTTCCAGTCTTTTCTTGTAGAGTGGCAGGAAAATTCCAGAGCTGGAGGACCTGGGAGCCTTTTGCAGGCTGTGACCGAGGCCACCCCTGGCTCCAGGGCCCAGTCTGCCCCTTCGCGAAGGGAGCCGCCAGCTCCGGCTCGCAGCTGCCCGGGCGGGGTCCATCCATGTGTCCCACTGGGTCAGGGGCAGGAGCAAACTGCGTCTTTCACGGCGAAATCACCTCTGCACCGCAGACTTCATTCTGGGAATTGTCTGACGAGACAGCAGCATGGCCTGTAATCCCAGCACTTTGGGAGGCGGAAGTGGGCAAATCATGAGGTCAAGAGATCGAGACCATTCTGGCCAACATGGTGAAACCCCATCTCTACTAAAAGTACAAAAATTGGCCGAGTGTAGTGGCTCACGCCTGTAATCCCAGCATTTTGGGAAGCCAAGGCAGGTGGATGACCTGAGGTCAGGAGTTCGAGACCAGCCTGGCCAACATGCCAAAAACCCTGTCTCTACTAAAAGTACAAAAATTAGCCAGGTGTGGTGGCAGGTGCCTGTAATCCCAGCTACTCAGGAGGCTGAGGCACGAGAATCACTTGAACCTGGGAGGCGGAGGTTGCAGTGAGCCCAGATCATACGGCTGCACCCCAGCCTGGATGATAAAAGCGAGAATCTGTCTCAAAAAACTAACAAACAAAAATTATCTTTTTCCATGCCAATAGTGCTCCTACAAACGCAGCGAACATTCAGAAAACCCAATAGCCTTTCTGTTTTTTTTTTTTTCCCCCGAGACGCAGTCTCACTCTGTCGCCGAGGCTGGAGTGCAATGGCGCGATCTTGGCTCACTGCAACCTCCGCCTCCCGGTTTCAAGCTGTTCACCTGTCTCGGCCTCTTGAGCAGCCGGGATTACAGGTGCTCACCATCACGCCCAGCAAATTTTCTGTAGTAGAGACAGGGTTTCTCCACGTTGGCCAGGCTGCTCTCGAACTCCTGACCTCAGATGATCTGCCCGCCTCAGCCTCCCAAAGTGCTGAAGTTACAGATGTGAGCCACCGCGCCCGGCCAGATAATAATTTTATTTAGGCTGGGTGAGTGGCTCACGCCTGTAATCCCAAGACTTTGGAAGGCTGAGGTGGGAGGATTGCTTGAGCCCAGGAGTTCAAGACCACACTGGACAATATGGTGAGACCCCCCCATCTCTAGAAAAACTACAAAATTATCGAGGTGTGGTGGTGCAGGCCTGCAGTTCCAGCTACTCCAGAGGCTGAGGCAGGAGGGTCACTTGAGCCCAGGAATTTGAGGCTGTGGTGAGCTATGATCACACCACTGTCCTCCAGCCTGGGCAACAAAGTAAGACCCTGTCTCCATTAATAATAATAATAATAATAATAATTAATGGCCAGGCGCAGTGGCTCACCCCTGTAATCCCAGCACTTTGGGAGGCCGAGGCGGGTGGATGACCTGAGGTCGGGAGTTCCAGACCAGCCTGGCCAACATGGAGAAAACCCGTCTTGATTAAAATTACAAAATCAGCCGAGCGTGGTGGCACATGCCTGTAATCCCAGCTACTCGGGAGGCGGAGGCGGGAAAATCACTTGAACCCGGGAGGTGGAGGTTGCGGTGAGCCGAGAGGGCACCATTGCACTCTAGCCTGGGCGACACAGCAAGACTCCGTCTCAAAAATAAATAAGTAAATAAAAATAATAATGATTCAAATCATAATAATGAATTAAAGCATCAACAGGACCAAGTCTGCGTAGGGTCTGGTACACAGTAAGTGCTCAATAACTGTGTTGAGGATTGATGTATTGCCCCAGGGCGGGGAGGACTGCAGCAGGATGTGCCCCCACCCAGCCTGGAGAGACTCACACAAGTTTTACTTCCTGCCGTTGTCACTAATCACCACGGGGACCCCTTGGGCTGGATCGGCCCCTTTCATTCTGGCCTTTAATTGTCCCTTTGCCAAAGGAAAGCCTGTGTCCTGTCCTGGTCTCTGACTCACCCTGAAGAATGAGAAACCTGTTTAAGGTGAAGTGTGATGGAATCAACTGAGAGGTGAGGAAGGACCTGCCTGGTTGGTCGAAGCTGGGGGAGAGAGAAAGGGAGGGAGGGTGAGAGGGCCGGCTTCCTCTGCCGGGGGTGCCTGGGTGAGCTGGGGGCCCGATAGAAGCTGGCACCCCTGGGTTGGAATCCCGCTGACTCCCCAGGTGGCACCTGCCCTGTCATTCCCTTTCCGGCTGTCTTCGCTCCTTCTGTCACACCGACATTTCACTCCCTGCCATGCAGGTTTTGGGGTCTGTGAGCCGCCGTGGGAAGATGCCATGGGGTTTCTGTTACATTCATCCCACCACCCCAAGGGAGACTCAGTTTCCCCGTGTGAAGTGTGAGTGCAACAGCTCCAGCTCTCCCCGCCTCAGTTTCCCTTTTTTTGAGACAGAATCTCAAGAAAAAGTGGCACAATCTTAGCTCACTGCAACCTCCGCCTCCCAAGTCCAAGTGATTCCCCTGCCTCAGCCTCCTGAGTAGCTGGGGTTACAGGCACATCTCACCACGCCTGGCTCATTTTTTTTTTTTCTTCCAGACAGAGCTTTGATTTCGTTGCCCAGGCTGGAGTGCAGTGGTGCGATCTCGGCTCACTGCAACCTCCACCTCCCAGGTTCAAGTGATTCTCCTGCCTCAGCCTCCCGAGTAGCTGTGATTACAGGCACCTGCCATCATGCCCGTATAAGTTTTGTATTTTTAGTAGAGATGGGGTTTCACCATCGTGGTCAGGCTGGTCTTGAACTCCTGACCTTGTGATCCACCCGCCTCAGCCTCCCAAAGTGCTGGGATTACAGGCGTGAGCTACCGCACCCAGCTAATTTTTTCGTATTTAAGTGGAGATGGGGTTTTACCATACTGACCAGGATGGTCTCAATCTCCTGACCTCACGATCTGCCCACCTTGGCCTCCCAAAGTGCTGGGATTACAGGCTTGAGCCACCCACCTCGCCCAGCCAGTTTCCCTTTTTTGAGATGAGGTCTCATTCTGTCGCCCAGGCTGGAGTGCAGTGGTGCCGTCATGACTCACGGCAGCCTCGACCTCCCATGCTCAGGTCATCCTCCAACCTCAATATCCCGAGTAGGTGTGACCACAGGTGTGTGCCATCACGCCCAGCTAATTTTTGTATTTTTTTTTGGAGAGACAGCGTTTCACTATGTTGCCCAGGCTATTCTGGAACCCCTGGGCTCAAGTGATCCTCCTGCCTTCTTTTGTGAGTACCTTTTGTGAAATGGCAGAAGGTACAGACACCTCAAAAACAGCTTGTCTGGACCAGACACAGTAGCTCACGCCTGTCATCTCAGCATTTAGGGAGACCAAGTTGGGCGGATCACGAGGTCAGGAGTTCAAGACCAGCGTAGCCAATATGGTGAAACCCTGTCTCTACTAAGAATACAAAAATTAGCCAGGCACGGTGGCAGGCACCTGTAATCTCAGCTACTCAAGAGGCTGAGGCAGGACAATTGCTTGAACCCGGGAGGTGGAGGTTGCAGTGAGCCGAGATCACACCACTGAACTCCAGCCTAGCAACAGAGCAGAACTCTGTCTCAAAAAAAAAGAAAGAAAGAAAGAAAAAGAGCTTTATGAGTCTAACATCAGAGATCCTGTAATCAATTCTTTTTTTTTTTTTTCTTTTTGAGACAGGGTCTTGCTCTGTCACCCAGATTGGAGTGCAGTGGTCCACTCTTAGCTGACAGCAGCCTCAACCTCCCCAGCTCAAGCAATCCTCCCACCTCAGCTTTTGCAGTAGCTGAAACCACAGGTTCATGATGCCACTTCCAGCTAATGTTTTTAAATTATCTGTTGAGACAGGGGCTTGCTGTGCTGCCCAGGCTGGTCTGGAACTCCTGGGCTCAAGTAATATCCCCCTGACTCAACCTCCCAAAGCACTGGGATCATAGGCATGAAAGCCACTGTGCCTGACCCCAAATCAGTTCTTAAACAGTCTTAGAGTCCTAACATCAGAAATGCTTTCCATAGAACAACAGGATGCAGCTGCTCAGAATCCAGTGCTCCGGGTCTTGTAGCACCAAGGAAGTGGGCTAGCATGCAGCCTGAGTCATGCTTACTTAGGCCTGTGTTTCTGTCCAGAGCGTAGCATGCAATTTGTGTCTGCCCATGGGGGTGGTTTCAAAACCAGCCATTTTATTTTGCTCCGGATTTTGTAGGTCAGGAGTATGGGAAGGGCTCAGCTGGGTGGTTCATCCCTCCTAGGCAGTTTGTCTCAGATCCACACAGCATTGGCTGAGGCCCCCAGGAAGGAGGATCTACTCCAAGGTGGCTGCGTTTTATTTGTTTTTCTGTTGTTGTGGGTTTTCTTGAGACAGAGTCTTGCTCTGTTGCCCAGGCTGGAGTGCACTGGTGTGATCTTGGCTCACTGCAACCTCTGCCTCCCAGGTTCAAATTATTCTCCTGCCTCAGCCTCCTGAGTAGGTGGGATTACAGGCATGTGCTACCAGGCCTGGCTATTTGTGTTTTTGTTTATTTTTGAGGCAGAGTCTCACTCTGTCACCCAGGCTGGAGTGCAGTGGCATGATCTCAGCTCACTGCAGTCTCTGCTTCCTGGGTTCAAGTGATTCTCCTGCCTCAGCCTCCTGAGTAGCTGGGACTACAGGCACCCACCACTACGCCTGGCTAATTTTTTGTGTTTTTAGTAGAGACTGGGTTTCACCGTGTTAGCCAGGATGCTCTCAATGTCCTGACGTCATGATCCACCCACCTCGGCCTCCCAAAGTGCTGGGATTACAGGTGTGAGCCACCACACCGGCCTGTTGTTTGTTTTGTTTTGGATTTTAGTAGAGATAGGGTTTTGCCACGTTGGCTAGGCTGGTCTCGAATTCCTGACCTCAAGTGACCCTCCCGCTCGGCCTCCCAACAAGGGGCCTTCTTCACACATGTCTGACCCCTCTGTGCTCTCTGGCTTCTCCCTGTCTTCATGGCTGCTGTGTTCCATCCTCTGTGGTTTTTCATGCACAGTGAGGTGGTCACATCTCTTGCACAGCATGTGGCTTCCAGAAGCACTAGTGGCCCCGGGGAAAGGAAGCAGGAACTCTGAGGCCGGGGACTGGCGCCGTCCCTTCCACTGTCTTCTCTTGGTCAAAGCTAGCTCACGTTCAAGGAGCTGGAAGAATGAACTCCACCTCCTGAGGGAAACCAGCTCTCGAGGGGTGTGCTGGGGCAGCATCATTTAGACCTCAAGTGGGAGATGCCCACCTGGCATCTGGTCTACCTGTGCACACCCTACCCTCCCATGAGGACTCAACACCTGGGGCCGGGCACGGGGGCTCACGCCTGTCATCCCAACACTTTGGGAGGCCAAGTGGGGAGGATCCCTTGAGCTCAGTAGTTTAAGGCCAGCCTGGGCAACATGGTGAAACCCTATCTCTACAAAAAAATAAAAAAATTTGCCGGGTGTGGTGGTGCGCACCTATGGTCCCAGCTGCTTCGGAGGCTGAGGCAAGAGGATTGCTTGAGCCCAGGAAGTTGAGGCTGCAGTGAGTGAGCCATGATTGTACCACTGTGCTCCAGACTGAGTGACAGAGCAAGGCTGTGTCATAGGAAGTAAAGAAGAAAGAGAGGAAGGGAAGAAGGGAGGGAGGCACGGAGAGGCTGGGCACGGTGGCTCACCCAGCACTTTGGGAGGCCAAGGTGAGTGGATCTTTTGAGGTCAGGAGTTCGAGACCAGCCTAGCCAACATGGTGAAACCCCATCTCTATTAAAAATACAAAAATTAGCCAGGTGTGGTGGCGGGCGCTGGGAATCCCAGCTACTCGGGAGGCTGAGGCAGGAGACTCCCTTGAACCCAGGAAGTGGAGGTTGCAGTGAGCCGAGATCACACCACTGTACTCTAGCCTGGGTGACTGAGCAAGACTCTGTTAACAAAACACACACACACACACACACACACACGCACACAATTAGGCATTGTGGTGCTTGCCTGTAGTCCCAGCTACTCAGGAGGCTGAGGTGGGAGGATTGCTTGAGCCCAGGAGGTGGAGGCTACAGTGAGCTGTGACTGCACCACTGCACTCTAGCCCTGGAAAATAGAGCAAGACCATGTCTCAGAAAAAAAAAAAAAAAAAAAAAAGCTGGGCACAGTGGAACACGCCTGTAATCCCAGCACTTTGGGAGGCTGAGGCAGTCAGATCACCTGAGGCTGAGTTCGCGACTAGCCTGGTTAACATGGTGAAACCCCGTCTCAACTAAAAATACAAAAAATAGCCGGGCGTGGTGATGTTCACCTGTAATCCCAGCTACTCGGGAGACAGGCTGGAGAATTGCTTGAGACCGGGAGGCAGAGATTGCGGTGAGCCGAAATCATGCCATTGCACTCCAACCTGGGCAACAGAGTGAGACTCTGTCTCAAAAAAAAAAAAAAAGGAAAAGTCAAGAAAGAAAGCCTGAGTGTCCTGGAGTCAGAGGAGAGGAAAGGGGCCGTGGAAGGGAAGAAAATGACCTCCCACCCTCCTGGTGAAGGATGGTTTTACGTGAACGGCACAAATCTCTAGAAATGAATGAAAATCCAGCACTCAGCTTGGTGAGGAGCGCCCTCTAGAGGCCACACCGCATAGACAGGGCTTGGATTGGTTCCAGAGCCACAGGGGAAAACTCAAAAATACTGAAAACGCACTGCCAGGGACCAGAAAAAAAACAGCAGTGACAAGGGACAAGAAGGCTCAGCAAGCTTTCCTGGCCACCCCTGCGGCTGGGGTGGACTCATGTTTCCGCCTTCACAGATAATCTCCATCTATATCGTCTTTAGGTCTAGCGAGCTTCATCGAGGTATGGTTTACCTTCAGTGAATGCACAAATCTTAAGTGTAGTTTGGTGAATGTAGGCAAATTCATGAACCTGTATCACTCACACCCCTCCCAAAATCTCCACGTGGGCTAGGGGTGGTGGCTGATGCCTGTAATTCCAGCACTTTGGGAAGTCGAGGCAGGTGGATCACTGGAAACCCTGTCCCTACTAAAAACATAAAAATGGCAGGGCGCAGTGGCTCACCCCTGTAATCCCAGCACTTTGGGAGGCCTAGGCAGGTGGATCACAAGGTCAGGAGTTTGAGACCCGCCTAACCAACATGGTGAAACCCCGTCTCTACTAAAAATACAAACAATAGCTGGGTGTGGTAGCACACGCCTGTAATCCCAGCTCTTCAGGAGGCTGAGGCAGGAGAATTGCCTGAACCTGGGAGGCGGAGGTTGCAGTGAGCTAAGATCGTGCCACTGCACTCCAGCCTGGGTGACAGAGCAAGACTCTGTCTCAAAAAAAAGAAAAGAAACAGAAACACCTTTATTGATGAATGCATTGGTGTCTTCCCTGGTCAGCCATGGAAGTCTGAGATGTTTAAAAAAAACCAGAACGCGATGGCTCACGCTGTAATCCCAGCACTTTGAGAAGCCGAGGCAGGTGAGGAGTTCGAGACAGCTGGACAACATGGGGAAATCCCATCTCTAATCAAAATATCTCTACTAAAAATATAAAAAATTAGCTGGGCTTGGTGGCATGCACCTGTAATCCCAGCTACTCAGAAGCCTGAGGCAGGAGAATTGCTTGAACCTGGGAGGCAGAGGTTGTATCGAGCCAAGATCGTGCCATGGCACTCCAGCCTGGGTGACAGAGGGAGACTTTGTCTCAAAACAAAACAAAATTACATTATCACTTTGTTTTTTTTTTCATATCTTATTTTATTTTCCTTTTTCTTTCTTTTTTTGAGACAGGATCCTGCTCTGTTTCCCAGGCTGGAGTGCAGTGGTGGAATCATAGCTCATCAAAAGCTCAACCTCCCAGGTGATGCTTATCCTGTCTCAGCCTCCTGAGTAGCTGGGACAACAGGTGTGTACCACCACGCCTTGTTAGTTTTTTTTTTTTTTTTGAGGCGGGTTTTTGCTCGTGTTGCCCAGGCTGGTTTGTTTTTTGAGACAGAGTCTTGCTCTGTCACCCAGGCTGGAGTGCAGTGGCGTGATCTTGGCTCACTGCAACCTCCATCTCCGGGGTTCAAGTGATTCTGGTGTCTCAGCCTCCTGAGTAGCTGGATTACAGGCACCTGCTACCATGCCTGGCTAATTTATGTATTTTTAGTAGAGATGGGGTTTTGCCATATTGGCCAGGCTGGTTTCAAACTCCTGACCTGAGATGATCCGCCTGCCTCCGCCTCCCAAAGTGCTAGGATTACAGGTGTGAGCCACCGCGCCCAGCCTGGTGCCTCAATCTTTGTGGCATTTGTCTACCTGGACAGTACGTGTGTAGTAAGCGTTCTGGGGGAGTCCCAGCTCCGTCCACACTGACCCGCTCCACATCTGGCCTGGAGAGGGTGCAGGTGTGTGCAGAGTGTGAGTGCCTGTTGCAGCTTCCAGACCTTAGGCTGTGTCTCTGTACAGTGGAGCCCTCGCCACGGGGCAGGCCCGCCACCTGGGTCCAGGGTCCAGGGTCCAGGGTCCAGGGTCCAGGGTCTGGAGTTTGTGCTTGGTGTTTGGGTGGGTGTTCTGGGTCTGAGGTAGGCAATGTAGAATCCAGGTTCTGAAGTCTGGGGTTCAGAGTCTGGGGTTTGGGATCCAGGGTCTGAGGCCTGTGCTCCGGGGTTTAGGATCGATCCCTGGTCCGGGGTCTGGGGCCTGAGGCCTGGGGCCTGCACCCGGTATTCTGGACCTAGGCGTGGAGTCTGGGCTTCAGGTGCTTGTGCTTAGTTAGGGAATGGAGCAAGAGGTCTTACCCCAGCCCTCCCCTCTGCAGGCCCCTCCTCCTCTTCCCTCTCCTCCCCGTGCCCTCCCCTCCCCCGTGCCCTCCCCTCCCCCGTGCCCCCCCTCCCCCGTGCCCCCTCCCCTCCCCCTGCCCCTCCCCTCTCTCCTCCCACCTCCCCTCCTTTCTCCCTCCCCTGCCCCTTTCCCTTCTGCCCTCTCCTCCCATTTGCCCTTCTTCCTCCCCTGCCCTCTCCCCTCCCCTCCCTCCTCCCTGTCTCTCCTCTCTCCCCCCTCCCTCTGCTCCCTCCCCTCTCTCCTCCCCCTCCCTCCCCTCTCTCCTCCCCCTCCCTCCCCTCTCCCCCTCCCTCCCCTCTCCCCCTCCCTCCCCTCCCCGCCTCCCTCCCCTCCCCCTCCCTCCCCTCCCCCTCCCTCCCCTCCCT
>CAUYLG010011410.1:0-71287 GCA_963573385.1 Cacajao melanocephalus | reverse complement strand
GAGGGAGGAAGGAGGGAAGGAAGGAAGGGAGGGAGGAAGGGAGGAAGGAAGGGAGGAAGGGAGGGAGGGAGGAAGGGAGGGAGGGAGGAAGGGAGGGAGGGAGGGAGGAAGGAAAAGAGGGAGGGAGAGAGGAAGGAAAAGAGGGAGGGAGAGAGGAAGGAAAGAAGGGAGTGAGGGAGGAAGAAAGGAAGGAAGGAAAGAATAAGTGTAGCCAGGAGTGTAGAGGCAGCCCTGGGCACTGCTGGTGCGAATGTCAATGGTGCAGCCACCGTGGAAAATGGTATGACGGGTCCTCAAAAAATTAAAAATAGAATTACTGCAGCATCCAGCAATTCTGCTTCTGGGTATATACCCCAAAGAATTGAAAACAGCGTCTCAAAGAGATGTCTGCATACCTACGTTCATAGCAGCATTCTTTATGATAGCCAAAAGGTGGAAGCCACTCCAGTGTTTGCCGACAGATGAATGGAATAAGCAAAATGTAGCATAGGGATCCCCAGAGTCACGTCCCTAAATGTACGGTGTCAAAAGAACTTGGGGGTTGCACCTCTCAGCCAGTCAATTCATCCTGTGCTCGAGAATGAGTGTGTGAGGTTTACTGTGCACACCTTCCGAGCCTCCTGGGGGACATCATTTGTGTCCCCCATACTTGCAAGCTCTATGAATTTCTCTGTCCTCCCTGAAGCCCCTTCTGCCTTCCTCGCCTGAGGGCCTGCCCCTCATCTCTTCATTTGGAACTCTTCAAACTCTTTGTTGGCTCTTTCCCACCTAATTCTTCTTTTGCTTCAGAGCAGGGTGGAGGGACTTTAATTAGGAAGATGGAGAAGAAAAGGAAGATGATCCAAGGGTCTAGATTCTGGAAGACAGTTGGCTATCCCCATCCTCTCCTCCACCCCAACCCTGGATGCTTCAAGTCTTTTACTTCAAGGCACATCTCTTGCTGAGACTTGTCAGAGCCTGTGAGGCTGCACTTGCTAAAAGAATGTCCCCTCCTCACCAACCTCCAAACGCATTAAAAAGTCACCTTCACTTGTTCATTTCTGACATCTGAGTTCCCTTTCACTGCAACAGGTAGGGGAAACCATTCTGCTGTGTTTTCTTCCTGGGGGGAAATCCCTTGCGAAGTTGAGAAGTAGCTCCTTCCTCCTCCCCTGAGTGCATGGGTCCATACTACTGTGTCACACACCTTTTCACAAGGCACATTCCTCTCCAGCTCTGGGCTGCTGCATGTCACCTGGCACATCAGGGAGCTCTCACAGTGCCTTCTGTAAATGTCAGCATTGGTTCCTCTGCTTCAAAAGTTTTTTCTCTGACCTCAGGATCACATCAATTCATCCCTGGAGGCATTTCCTTGTCCAGAATGTCTCTGGTGCTCAACAGCATCTGTCTCTGGCTGAAGATCAGATATAAAGACTCTAGCACCCCCCGTTTTTGGGTGGCTGGTGTCACTTACCTATCTGCAGCCCACACCCTAAATCAGTTGTCTCCAAACCTATCTATTATGTAACACATTTAGTAAAATGTTGGGGGGGTACATATGTTTACTTATCAACCATATATTATGTAAATTATAAGACATACATACGATTGAAACTAAAGGAGGAACACGATGAAATAAACAATATTTTGAGTGCCAGTAATTATGACAGCTTTGTATTACCATTTGCTAGTATCTGAAGGCATAATATTAATTTAGATTTAAGGCTATCATAAACAATAAGGGTTATAAATACGCATTTGTTTCTTGTGAATTTTTATCACTTTTGACTGGTTTCTTGTCAGATCGGATCAGCTCCATTCATTTTAATTTATTTTTTTGAGACAGCTGGCTCTGTCACCGAGGCTGGAGTGCAGTGGCACAATCATAACTTATTGTAGCCTCAACCTGGCTCAAGTGATCCTCCCATCTCAGCCTCCCAAGTAGCTTGGACCACAGGTGTGTGCCACCATGCTTGTCTAATTTTTAAAAATTTTTTTAGAGACAGGGTCTCACCATGTTGCCCAGGCTGGTCTTGAACTTCTGGACTCAAACAATCCTCTCATCTTGGCCTCCCAAATGCCTCATATGGCCTCAGAGGAGCTTCCCCTGTCTCAGTGTGAGGAGAGAAGTTAGTACCGCCTTTTCTTTTTGCTTTCTGTGGTGGCCAGGTCACTATAATCCTCAATCAGCTTTTAAAATAGTAATCCCAAATCTACCCATTCATTGCATGAGAATTGATTACATTACTATGAGGTGGTCTAATCTATAAATCCACTTACTTGCCTGCAGGTAGATTGCTCCAGGTCACTCTGTCCAGGAGGGAACCTGTTTGTCCCTCTGAGGTGTGGCTGTTCTACTCCCTAAAAGGCTTCAAGTCCTGCATGTGAGGGACTAAGTTAGGTGACCCATGAGTATGTTTATATAAAATATTAGTGTATTAGCTAGCAAGGACTCTCATCAAAGTACCACAAACTGGGTGGTGTAAACAACAGAAACATAGTCTCTTCTAGTTCTGGCAATCTATGGTACTTGTGGACATGGCACCCCCACCCCTGCCTTCATCTTCCATGGTCTAACTCCTGTGTGTGTGTGTCTGTGTGTGTGTGTGTGTGTGTGTGTGTGTGTGTGTGTGTCTGTGGACGTATGTGGGGTCCAAATTTCTCCTTTTTATAAGGATATCAGTTATATTGAATGAGGTCTCACCCTACTGATCTCATTTGATCATCTCTGTAAAGGCTTTACCTCCGTGTTAGGTCACACTCTGAGGTACTAGGGGTTGGGATTCCATCATATGGTTTTTAGGGGAATGACATTCAATCTATAACACCCCATGAAGCTCACTTTTTTCTACTTTCCAGATAAAAATAACAGAAATAGAGGTTCTAATGGCTTCCTTTGGCATCCCCATGGAGAGCGGTCTGTTGCTTCCAAGGCGTGTATGTACTCTCCTTTGGAGGCCACTGCCTCATCAGTGCTGGCCTCCTCCTCCCCCTATAATCACTCACCCCTAGTTCTTACTAGGAGTATGGGGATGTGGGGTGTTGATATAGTTCGGCTCTGTGACCTCACCCAAATCTCATCTTGAATTATAATCCCCATAATCCCCTGGTGGGAGGTGATTGGATCTTGGGGGCAGGCCCCCCATGCTGTTCTCGTGATAGTGAGTGAGTTCTTACGAGATCTGATGGTGTTATAAGTGTTTCACAGTTCTTCCTTCACATGCTGTCTCTTGCCTGCCACCTTGTAGATGTGCCTGCTTCCCTTTCTGCCACGATTGTAAGTTTCCGGAGGCCTCCCCAGCCATGGAGAACTGTGAATCAATTAAACCTCTTTCCTTTATAAATTACCTGGTCTTGGGCATTTATAGCAATGTGAAATGGACTAATACAGGTGTGGAGTAGACCAGGCCTATAGGAACTCCACCTGAGTTCTTCAGAAGATTGGGTTAATGGAGACTTCTGGTGTCAAGACAGCCACATGAGCCACTGGCTAGCCTCCTTTCCGTCTTTTCCCTTGCGCCAAACCTCAGAAATAATACTAAAGTTGTATGTGTGTTTTTTCCAGACGTCTCACTCTGTCACCCAGGCTGGTGCAGTGGTGTGATCATGGCTCAGTGCAGCCTCAATGTCCAGGGCTCAGGTGATCCTCCCACCTCAGCCTTTCTAGTAGCTGGGACTACAGGTGCACACCACCCTGCCTGGCTAAGTTTTGATTTTTTGTTTTGTAGAAACAGGGTTTCTTCATGTTGCCCAGGCTGGTCTCGAACTCCTGGGCTCAAGTGATACACCTTCCTTGGCCTCCCAAAGTAATGGGATTACAGACATGAACTACCATGCCCAGCTCAAGACATAGTTTTAAGTGAAGACATAACTATAAACAAGAAGGGGAAAAACAGTTTTGCAATTCTTCAAAAAGTTAGCCATGATTATCATATGACTCAGCTATTCCACTCCTAGATATATACCCTAAATAATTGAAAATGTATTCAAATAAGAAATTATAAATGAATATTCATAACAGCAGTATTTACAATAGCCAAAACATGAAACAATCCAAATGTCCATCAATGGAGGGATAAGCAACATGGGGGATAATCCATACAGTGGAATATTATTCAGCCGTAACAAGGCATGAGACATGGTTATATGCTACAACATGGATGAACCTTGAAATCATTATGCTAAGTGAGGGAAGCCATACAAAAAGTCATGTATTATATGATTTCGTTATATGAAATGTTCAGCATAGCTCAATCCAGAGACAGAAAACCAATTTGTGATTGCCAGGGCTGGGAGGAAGGGAGAATGGGGATTGACTTCGTAATGGGACAGAGTTTTCTTTTGGGGTGAAGAAGATGTTTTTGGAACTAGATAGAGGTGGTGGTTGTGCTACATTGTGAATGAACTAAATGCCACTGAATTGGACACTTTAAAATGGCTAATTTCTAGTTGTATGGATTTTACCTCCATTTAAAATATGAAGCAAGAAGAAGAAGTCTTGGAGAATCAGAGTCATGGACTTTATAACTAGGAATGGCTCCCTGTGTGATCGGGACTCAGTCTCTAAGTCGATACCATCCAGTGTAACAAAGGCCCTACAGTCAGCCTGGGTAGCCTCCACCAACTTGGTCATGTGAAAATTCTAGCAACGACATGGAATTATAAACAAAAACAAAAACAAATGACTGGATGTTGTCTGCTGTGCAGAGCTCCAGGGCAATGTCAACATATTAATAACCGCAATTTACAAGACCCCTTCCTGTCTTCTCTGTCTCACTTCCAAACCTTCAAATCTTGTATTTTAAGTTCCTCCTGTTTTCTCTGGAATGCAGTTAATTGACTTGGAATGACTATAATCTCCGGTAGAGAATAACATGCTTGCTGGGTCAGTAGCTCCTTCTCAAAAGAAGGATTATGTGTGAATTCAGAGAATGCTATTAGATGCCAAGCTCCGTTGGATTTGAAATGTCCTGTCAAGTTTCAGATTCACAGCTTGACATTTCTATGGTTATTTATGTCACTTATTAACTGTGGTGTGTTTGTGGCAATCTAATTATGATTGCGCTCCCAGCTTGTGAATAGCAAGAAGAGATTGCTTTGCGACAAGAGTTCACCCTGGGATGTTCTGTTGAATACAACTTGGGGAGGATGGGGATCGAAAGGGCTGATGGCTTTGTTGTGTACTCTTTTTGCTTGTGACATTATAGAAGCTTCTGCTCCAAGAATACTGGTTGCCAGGCATTCTGCTGCTCTGCATCCAGGAAGAGGCAGAAAGAAGCTTGTGAAGCTGCTTCAGGTGCATGGTCTAGTACAGTCTTTGTTTCTAGGAGATGCTGAGGCACCCAGAAAAAAGCACAGTGTTTCTTTATGGTGGCTTGGAGATTTGGCCTGAGTTGGGGATTGTGGAGAGCCAATATTCTGCTTTTGGAGAAATTTGTCCTAAGTTTTGACATTCTGGCATTAAAAACAAAGATATTAAGCTATGATTTTTAGCTTTGTGTCTGCAGTGCAGGGGGAATGCTCTGTGCTGAGAGGCCTGTCGTCTCTAATGCAGACCTGGAATGAAATGAACTCACATGCCAAGGCTTTTGGTTATAATGTTTGCCCTCCCTCTTCCACCTTCCCCACCCTATGGAGCTTTAGGGTGAAATGGGTTATGAATGGCAGACTTGGTAGGATGAGGGAGAGGCTGGGGCAACAGAAGAGAAGAGCTTTGGGTTCAGCTCAGAGCCAAATTGTTGGGAATAAGTGCTTATCATCTGATGTCGCAGGGAAGAATCAGCATTTAGACAAAAGGTTTTTCAGCAAGGCCTTTTTTTACTTTCTGCAGAAAGGGCACTGCTTGCCAGCAGTTTTGCCACAAGAGTACACTGAACAAAGGAAGAGCAGGCATGTTTATGTTGAACACATTCAGTCCTATTGCTGTGTCTTGATTTCATTGGCTGGAACTGGACCTCCGCATTTTAGGCTATACCTGATTGGCTAACAACTTAACACTTTCTTAAAGAGGTAAGGGCAGAGGAGAACAAAGGAAAAGAGGAAGTAGCTTATGGAATGCTGAGAGAGGCAAAAATACTTTTAAATAAGGAAAGAGGAACAAGCTATGACCTAAGGCTTACCTGGACTTATCCAGGCATGTCAAGGCAGATATCTAGGCTAAAATGTAAGAACTAAGAACATAAACTACACTAATTTCTTTATTTTAGCTAGCAGATGTAACAGAGGCCTTAGAGTAGATTAACCTAGAGAAAGAGTCTACTATCTATTTTTAATAGGCTAAGAGAATTTGAAGAGGAACCTTTATTTATTTCACTTTTTACAATTTCCCCCGTTTTTATTTTGTAATTCCTCTTTAAACTTGTTTAACATATTTTGGCTTAATTGCTCTGCTTGGTCTTCTAAAAGGAGCAGTCTTTCTGAATGCTGTGGAGGAAGGTTAGGAAACAATTTAGTGAGAGTAGTAGAGATAAGCTTCTGTGTGAAGCCTCTCAGACAAGGGGTAATACAGCATTCTACTAGAATGAGCACACCAACAACAAGAGTGGATTGAGGTGAGAATTGAAGTTAGAAGTTAGATTTGTTTTCCATCTGCTGAATAATTTTTTTTATTGTTTTAGTAAAAGGATTACTGATTCCAGAATTATTTGCAAGTTTATTAGATAAAGCTGTTAAACCTTGCAATGCCCTGGTTATAGTTCCATCAGGGGCGGTATTATTGGGAATAAAGGTACAACACTGAGTCCTTATTATGACACCTTTTTTTTTTTTTTTTTTGCTAACATTATGTTTAAGGCTATTCTCTTCTCCCAAGCCATTTGGCTGGGGGGTCCTAATTGTTTAGCTATTCCTCTGATAGCATCTTTAGTGTAATTCACAAAGCATTTTTGATTGTAGTAAATATAATTTATACAGTTTACATTTTTATTAATGGTTACCTATCAGAACAACGTAGATTTAAACCTTGCAGCTATTTGATTTTGTGCTTTAAATTCATCTGGCACTCCTTGCAGGACTTTAATGGCATCTATATAAACTTGAGAATCAAAGGACTCGTAAGGAGTGTTTCTTGGTTTGTGGTGTTTTGTTTTTACCTTCTTAGACTGATGAAATGCCAGGGTGAAAGGGATAGTCAATTGGATTAGAGCACACATACCGCTCCAATTATTTGGTAGAGTGTTCAGTAAAGGTCCTCCACAGTACCACTATACATCCACTTGGGGATGTTTGAGGGTGGACTGATAGCTCTTTTGAAGGGCTTGAGCTTTTTGGATCCTTTTATGCTTCTGAGGAACACTAAATTCTCCCCTTGCCATGAGAAGCACGAGATAAACTTGGCATTTAGAGGTGGAAGCTGGATTGCCATTGGGGGCTGACCCACAGGGTATTGAACTTCAGGAACAGCAGAGAGAGAGCTCAGCACAATGGACTATGTTAGGCTGTGGAATTTTGAAAACAAGCCACCATATAGTCCATACCTGGCTGATGAAGGGACCATCTGTGTGGAAAGGAGACAGTCTGGGCCTCTGGCCTGCTGTGTGCACAAGTGTAACAGTTGCTTTTATTTAAGGTGCAGATGGAATATTTAATCCATTCCAGTTAGGCATTTGCATTTTGGTATCCTGCTTCAATGGCTAAGTTCTGCCTTAGAACTTCTACTTTTACAATAGACACCTTAGTATTATTATTAGGCATAGGAACAACTGGTGTTGGGCCCAAGACTGAGACTACTGAAGTTGGAGAAGAAGTGGGTATAATGTATATTTAACAAATGCCTCAGGGATCCTTTTTTTTACATTAATCCCTGTACTATGGAAGCAACTAAGGGCAGGCCTAGGGTTAGTTAAGGTGGAAGTGGTGATGGAGAGAAGGACAGAGTTGCACTGGTAAGACTGAGTGAGAGTTGAAAGGGGCAGTTCCTTTAGTGAAATAGAGAAGGGGCTTTAAATCAGCACAAACGCCTCCCGTGGAAGTCTAACCTTGGTCCTGAGTGGTCTAAAGAACACAGTTTTAACTGCTACAGGGTTGCCAGGTTGTAGGAGCAGAAAATCGGTGTCTCAGCTGCAGGTGATCACAATGATGGGGAACTAGGAGTAGCTATATTGATTAGAGGGCCGGGGCATAAATACTTATTTAAAAAGGTTAGCTGTTGTTGATCTTTTACACAAGGTATGACAGCAGAAGCATTGAAGGCAATGGTCTGAGGTGACTCAGACTTAGTTAAATTAATAACAAAGGAGCTGGTAACAGAATAAAGGAAAAGAACCAGTATAAAAGGCATATGCAAATTAAGCTTTCTTTAACTTCAACTTGGTAGGGCTCAACCCCAGAACAATAGCCCATGATTTTGGAGGTGAAGATGCTTTCTTGACTTGAGTATGACGGGTCCACCCCTTCTCTGCTGTACGAATAGCAGTCTCAGTGGTAAGTAACATGAGATAAGGTCCTTTCTAGGCTGGCCCAAGCTTCCTTCCTTTCTAACCTTTGATGAAAACGTGATCTCCAGACTGATGCTGGTGCACTAGAAACTCCAAGGGTGGCACCTGTGCTAAAAGACCTTTAAAGAGAGGAAAAGGTGGAAGACAGACTAAATATATAATTTTTAAGAAATTGATCTTTGGTTTCAAACATGGAAGCATCAGCTTGAGGAATGTAGGTTAGGTAGTTGATATAACATTTCTTATGGGAATAGACCAATATCTTTCTGGGGAGCAGTCCTAATATTTAATAATGCAGTGGTTACCATTTGGTCTATGGTAACTGTGTTTTAAAATTAATTTAGTTAAATTTTTTTTTTTAGAGTTTGGTTCATTCTTTCTACTCTTACAGGGAAGGAGGAGTGCCAGGGAATATGAAAGTTTTATTTATTTTATGTTTAACACTTGGGCCAGCTTTTTAATAATATGTGCAGTGAAATGAGTTTTGTTATCTGAATTAATATTTTCTATTAGTTTAAATTTAGGCATAACATGTTTAACTAATGCCTTTACTACAATACTGGCAGTTGCCTTTGAGAAAGGAATAGCTTCTACCTAGTGTGTGAAGTGATCTACTATTGCTAATAAACACTTAGGCAGCCATCTGAGGGCATTGCAGCGTTATCTACTTGAACACTTTGGCCTCTAACCTAGGGCCTCTTTGTTTTTGTCTTTTTTCCTTCTTTTCGCATCTACAACCTCTGCAACCTTTACTTTGACGTTCTCCCTTAAAATACCGGCCTTGGCTACTTCCCTTTTGTATCCTTGAATTCTAGGGCCCTCCTTTTTCACCTCCTTTGGCAAACTTTGCCTGCATGGGTCTAAATTTAGCCCTTGGCATCATTTGCCCTGGCGAACTTTGCCAGAAGATTTTTTGCTTTCTGCCTTTGCTTTTCTTTATTTTTTTTCCTACATATTCTTTCTGGGCTTTGCCTAAAAGCTCTTCTATTGACCGGTTTTTCCAATTATCTAGTTCTTATAACTTCTTTGCAATATTTGGCCAGCTATTTGTAACAAGATGCATCTTTAACATTCTTTGTCCTAGAGGGCTTTGTATATCAAAAGCTTTAGAGAGATTTTGAGGTCGAGGGGCTGACTCTTGAATTCCTTTAACAATTATTTCTTTTAAATTTCTTATGTTATTTCAATGGGCTGCAAGATTATTGTCCCACTGTGGGTCTTGAGCTGGAAACTTTGTATCTGATGCTGGGACATTCTGGCTTGCAGGATGATCTCATGCCCAGGCTGCCATAGCAGGCCTACAGATCATGTTCCGTTCCTCCCTTGAAAAAAAAAAAAAGAATACTTAAAATGGACATTAACTCTTTCCAAGTATATAATTGGGGCTCTAAGAACTGATCAATTTGTTCTGCTACTCTATCAGGGTTATTAAGTAATGGCAGACTTTGGACCTCAGAAGCAGTTAAAAGAGTGTTCACAAAGCCAACCGCGCCCCCTCCTTGAGGCACTTCTTTTAGAGGAAAAAGCTTTGAAGCTGAAGCTAATTCCTTAGAGGAAGGAAAAGAAAAATTTTGGATATTTCTCTTACATTGCTGTGTCTTCTGCTGAGACAGTGCTGCAGTGGACTCAGGAACAGCAGAAACAGGTGGCGTGGGAAGAGGAAGGGTGGGTGCGGCCGCAAGAGCTGGGGGAGCTGGGAGTGGACAGTCTGTGGGCAGCGGTGCGAATGAGGGACTCTGTGGGTGGTGGGAATGAGGGGATCCCACTTATATGAGGGTTGCTCATGGATAAAAAGTTTCCCTTTGTCAGGCGAGGCCTTTTCTAACTTTGACCTACTCTCTGGTTGTTTCCCTCCCTCCCTTAATGGGTAAAGGAGGACGGGCCCCTGCTACCAATAGAGAGCATAACTGATCTCCTCCTGTAAGACTGGGCTCTTATTATTGACATACATTATTAAAAGTTGACAGACCTAATCCTTAGCCGACCTAAATTTTGGCCAGACAACTGCAGGCTTGAGGATCGGTTCTTTGGTCCAAGTAAAACAGCAATATTTTATCATTTGCTGCTTTTTTCTTATGTTTAGTCCTTTCATTATCCTTTTAATATGTTAGCATATGCCCTAAAGGGCTGTCAGGAGGAATCTCATCACTGGAGTCAGCTTTACTTCCTGTCTTTGTTTTACTAGAAGCATTACTGATATGGGGTACTGGTTGAGCTTAATCTCCTGAAACCAGTGGAAGGCCCAATCCCTGAAGCTAGGGATGTCTTGCCTTTCCAGCCCTGAGAGGGTGACCTGTTCCCTCCCTTTTCTCTTCCAAAGGTCCCTTGCACACTCACGCATACACACATTCAACCCTTCAGAAATTAACCACCAAAGAAGTACTTTGTCGCCCTCTTGCAATGTTTCCTACCTTGGCTCATGCATGAGGTTGCCTGGCCATCAGTGCTGCAAGTCTCTCTTTCCCCTGCGTTGCTGAGAATCTGAGTTTATTCCTTGCACTGAGTGGGTCCTGGCTACCCCTAGGGCCACTGTAATGAGGTGGTGGGGGTGCACCTTCCCATGAGAGAGGGCTGGAGACCACTCTAGAGGGGAAAGCCTCCCCATACGGGCCACCAAACTGTTGGGAATAAGTGCTTATCTTCTGATGTTGCAGGGAAGAGTCAACATTTAGATAAAAGGTTTTTCAGCAAGGCCTTTTTTTACTTTCTGCAGAAAGGGCACTGCTTGCCAGCAGTTTTGCCACAAAAGTACACTGAACAAAGGAAGAGCAGGCATATTTATGTTTAACGCATTCGGTCCTATTGCTGTGTCTTGATTCCACTGGCTGGAACTGAACCTAACATTTTAGGCTATACCCAATTGGCTGACAATTTAAAACTTTCTTAAAAAGATAAAGGCAGAGAACAAAGGAAAAGAGGAAGTAGCTTACGGAATGCTGAGAGAGGCAAAAATACTTTTAAATAAGGAAAGAGGAACAAGCTATGACCTAAGGCTTGCCTGGACTTATCCAGGCATGTCAAGTCAGGTATCTAGGCTAAAATGTAAGAACTAAGAACGTTAACTACACTAATTTCTTTATTTTAGCTAGCAGATGTAACAGAGGCCTTAGAGCAGATTCACCTAGAGAAAGAGACTGCTATCTATTTTTAATAGGCTAAGAGAATTTGAAAAGGAACTATAACCAGGTTGTGGGATGGGAGGGGGCTTAGCTCCCTCCCCTGATGAGATGCACCAGAGGTTCTTGGGCTCTCACTCACCCAAGAATGGGGAGAGAGCCCTGGCGGCACAATGAGCTTGTTCAAGTAAATATTGGACCCAAAGAGTTTTGCAGAGAGTGATTTATTAGGAAGAGAGAGAGAGAGAAGTAGAGAGAGCTCCCATGCTATTGTGGGAGGGGATCCCAGAGAGGGAAATACCTATAGGGAGAGAGGGAGAGACAGCTCCCACGTTGCCATGGGAGGGGATCCAGAGATGGAGTCTATATGGGTAAGGGAGTAGGGGGGATTTTAACACTGGAGTTACTTCCGCCCCATTCAAGTTCTTATCCAGTGAGAGGGGCTTTTCCAAACTTCCTCTGGAGTGATTGATCTTTGACTCTGATGTTGGATTGGTTGCCTGGCCTGCAATCAAAGCCTCCTCCCTTGGAGCTTTTGGCGGGTTTTCTAAACCAAGGAAGCTTACCTGGGCTCTCTACCCAGCCCGCACTTGGGAAAGTTAAAGTTCTTTGTCTTAGAACAGGATGTCTTCATCCTGTCAGGATGAAGGCCTGTCAGTCATGTCGCTGGCAATTTTGTGCCTTTGAAACCATGCCCCTTGTGGACTTGGTTTTCCTTGACACAAACCCTCAGAACCTTTATTTATTTCACTTTCTACACAAATCTACTGGGCTCCTCCAGCTTCAGACATGGTTCTTAAGAGGGCACTCCGTCACAATACAAGAACCAGAACATTTTTTTAAAAGCCTATCTGTGCTCCTATCAAACTGGTAATGACATTCTTCACAGAATAAGAAAAAACAATTTAAAAATTCACCTGAAACCAAAAAAGAGCCTGAATAGCCAAGGCAATCTTATGCAAAAAGAACAAAGCTGGATGCATCATGTTACCTAACTTCAAACTATATTACGAGGCTATCGTAACCTAAATAGCATGGTACCGGTACAAAAACAGACACATAGACCAATGGAACAGAACAGAGAGCCCAGAAGTAAGGCCACACATCTACAACCATCTGATCTTTGACAAAGCTGACAAAAACAAGCAATGGGAATAGGACTCCCTTTTTAATAAATGGTACTGGAAGAACTGGCTAATCGTATGCAGAAGGTTGAAATTGTACCCCTTCCTTACACCATATACAAAAATCAACTTAAGATGGATTAAAGACTTAGCTGTAAAACCTGAAACTATGAAAGCCCTGGAAGATAATCTAGGAAATAACATTCTGGACATAGGACCTGGCAAAGATTTCATGACAAAGATGCCAAACGCAATTGCAACAAAAATGAAAATTGACAAACAAGACCTAGTTAAACTAAAGAGCTTCTGCACAGCAAAAGAAACTATCAACAGAGTAAACAGACAACCTACAGAATGGGAGAAAATATTTGCAAACTATGCATCTGACAAAGGTCTACTACCCAGCATCTATAAGGAACTTAAACAAATTTACAAACAGAAAACAAACAGCTTCATTAAAAAGTGGGCAAAGGACATGAAGAAACACTTTTCAAAAGAAGACATATATGCAGCCCACAAGCATATAAGAGAAAGCTCAATATCACTGAACATGAGAGAAATGCAAATCAAAACCCCAGTGAGATATCATCTCACACCAGTCAGAATAGCGATTATTAAAAAGTCAAAAAATGACAGATACTGGCGAGGTTGTGGAGAAAAGGAAATGCTTATACACTGCTGTTTGAAGTGTAAATTAGTTCAACCGCTGTGGAAAGTGGTGTGGTGATTCTTCAAATAACTTGAAAAAGAATTACCATTTGACCCAGCCATCCCATTACTGGGTATATACTCGAAGGAACATAAATCATTCTATCATAAAGACACATGCATGTGTAAGTTTATTGCAGCACTATTCACAATAGCAAAGACATGGAATCAACCTAAACACCCATCAATGGTAGACTGGATAAAGAAAATGTGGTACATATACACCATGGAATATTACGCAGCCATAAAAAGAATGAGATCATGTCCTTTGCAGCAACATGGGTGGAGCTGGAGGCCATTGTCCTAAGCAAACTAATGCAGGAACAGAAAACCCAGTACTGCATGTTCTCACTTATAAGTGGAAGGTAAACAATGAGAACACATGGTCACGAAGAGGGGAATAATAGACACTGGGACCTGCTTGAGAGTGGAGAATGGGAGGAGGAAGAGGATCAGAAAAGATACCCATTGGGTACCATGCTTATTACCTGGGTGATGAAATAATTTGTCCACCAACCCGCATGACACACAATTTGCCTGTATAAAAAACCTGCACATGTACCCTTGAACCAAAAATAAAAGTTATAATTTTAAAAAATGAAGAATAAGCCTGTCTGAAAAGAATACCACATTGAGCTACAAGACGCTCAGTGAAAGATGACCCCCAACCCTCGCCCTCGCTGCTGGTTGGGAATGGATTGTCTGACACCCATCTGGTTACACCCTGGTGACACTGTCCTCCTCCTGGCCTTCAGGACTTCAGAATAACTCAGTGTTTTAGGGCACGGAAACTTATTCGCATTTTGCCACCTTCTTGGAAAATGATGTATGTTGCTGGTTTCCACCTTTAGAAGATCTAATTAAGGGCTGTTTAATACTTTCCCTTCCCCAAACCATCTTCAGCTCTTGCTTTGCTTAAGTTCGAGTGCTGTTTGCCACAGACCTATTGCTTTGCAACTGGGTGAGAGTGACTACCTATCTATCCTGATTCTCTGAGACTTCAGACGGGCACAACTACTGGCATTCTGTCAGGTTAAGTGAAGACTCACACAAATATGTCAAATTGACTTTTTTTTTTTTTTTTTGAGACAGAGTCTTACTCTGTTGCCCAGGCTGCAGTGGAGTGGCATGATCAATCTCAGCTCATTGCAACCTCTGTCCCCCTGGGTTCAAGCGATTCTCATGTCTCAGCCTCCTGAGTAGCTGGGATTACATGCACTTACCACCATGCCTGGCTAATTTTTGTGTTTTTAGTAGAGACTGGGTTTCACCATGTTGGCCAGGCTGGCTTCAAACTCCACCTCAACTGATCCACCTGCCTCAGCCTCCCAAAGTGCTGGGATTACAGGTGTGAGCCACTGAGCCCAGCCGGCCTTTGACAAAGATGCAAAAGCTACTCAGAGGAGGAAAGATGGCCTTTTCAACAATTGTGCTGGAGCAATTTATACCCCTCTGCAAAAAAAAAGAACCTCGACCTAAACCTCACACATTAGACCAAAATTCAACTCCGAATATATCATGAACTTAAGTTTAAAATATAAAGTTTTAGGAAAATATAAGAGGGAGTTATGGGGATGTAGAGGCGGATGACATGTTCCTAGACTTGATACCAAAAGCATGATCCATAAAAGGAAAAATTGGTACATTTTACCCCTTTAAAATTAAAAAAAAATTTAAAAACATTTGCTCTGAGAAAGACCCTGCAAAGAGAATGAAAAGACAAATTACCTCCTGGGAGAAAATATTTACAAACTGCATATGTTAGTCTATTTAGCATAGCTATAAAGGAATACCTGAGACTGGGTAATTTGCAAAGAAAAGAGGTTTACTTTGGCTCATGATTCTGCAGACTGTACAAGAAGCGCAGTGCTGGCATTTGCTTCTGGGAGGCCTCAGGAAGCTTCCAATCATGGCAGAAGGCAAAGGGGGAGCAGGCATGTCACATGGCAAGAGAAGGAGCAGGAAAGAGAGAGGAGGAGGTACTAGACTAATCTTTTAAACGATGAACACTTGCAGGAACCAATAGAATGAGAACCTGCTCATTAATATGAGGAGGGCACCAAGCCATTGCCCACATACACGGTTTTAGTTTATTTACTCATTTACTTTTGGTGAGAAGCAGCCTCCTCTGCTGCCGCAGTCTTCTAACCACTCTACAGGCTCATTCTTCTCAGTGCTGGAAAATGGGGCTCAAGGGCTCTGTCTCATCTTGCGTGTTGGAAGGAAAAAGGGAGGATGGATTCAAACAGGATTTGAAGCCTGGCCGCTTTTTCCTGAAAGGATATTCTGCTCTTGAATTATCAGTGGGCTTCAGGGAGCTTTTGCTTTTAACTTACCGGCATCCATGTAGAGAATCAGAAAACACGGAGCTAAAGGAGTCCACAGAGGTCACCTGCTGCCCACCTTTCCTCCTCATTTGACAGAGAAGAAAACTGGAGTTCAGGGAGGTGCTGTGACTTTGCCAAGCTCACTTCGCCAGTGCTGATAATTTTTGAGGTGTCCAGCTATTTTGTAGACACCCAAATCCGGGGAGCAGGGAACACATAGAGAGAGTGGTTCCTGGAGAGAATGAGAACCAGTAGCATGAACATGCTTCTTGAAAGATGAAGAGGCAAAGCTTTGGGTGCCATGCTGCCCCTGTGACTTGTAGCCTCAGAGGAGCTGGGTGTCAGGCTAAGGTGGTTCCCAGGTTCTTGGTGCTTTCAGGAAGAGCCCAGGCAGACAGAGGGCCGCGAGACTGTCTATGTTCTTGTCTGTTCCAGCTCCTAACCACTCTGGGTTTTGATGTCCTACTTTGGCTTGGAGTCTGCCAGGAAGAATTCGCCTGCTATTCTTGCTTTTGAACCCACTAAGAGATGACACACATGCTCAGGGTGAATGAGAAGTCATATTTAAAACAATCCTTTCTTTAATCATACCCAATCTTACTTTGTACAATGTGGATCTTACAGGACTCAACAATTAGTCAAAAACTCATGAGCTAACCAAATAGGAGCTCTCTGCCAAGAACCCCTGTGCTGCAGGTTTTGGGGTTAGAATCAGTTGCTTGATTTATGGGGATCCCATCCACTGGGAATGCAGAACCATGTGCCAGAGTGGTGGAGCATGATTCCTCCTGAAGATGGCTTGGAGGAGAGCCTGTCTAAGCTGCATCTGTTTTGCAGATTAAGAGAGACACACACAAAGCAAACTATTGTGGTCTTGGACTTCTGTGGCCCATGACGGCCCAAGCAAAGCTGTGATGGCTGAGGATTAACGTGCAGTGAATGGAACTTGGCCTTCTTTGGAAAAAATCTTTTTCATTTTGAAAAATATTTGAATACCATATTCAGAAGTTCATGACTACAGAAAGGGAATTTTAGGCAAATAATCAGCCCCTATCCCTTTTTCAGGATAGATTTTCTGTTTTAATTTCCAGCCACAAACAGCACAAACAGAATATGAACATGTATTAAGAGTTTTCTATGTGCCAGACACTGTTCTAAATGTGTTACCTATTGCTTTCTTCAATCCTCGGCACAGTCCTATGAAATAAGTTCTCATTTACAGATGAGGAAACTGAGGCTAAGAGAAGAGGTTAAGTAACTTGGCTAAGGTCACACAATAATGAAACAGCAAAGCCAGATTCAAATACAGATAGTCTGGTGCCTGAATGCAGACTCTTAACCAGTACACTTTATTTTCTCTTAACAAATTCATCATTCTGTTTTAGGTGAGTGAGTGTTAGAGGTGCGATGTGTCTGGAATGCAGATTCCTAGGTGATTCTTCTTATGTGTAGATCTGATATGTTTTTGCCAACTTCCTAAGCCAATGCAGGGCATTCAGGTTACAGGACTGGATCTGTAGTGTGTTGTTGAGCCCTGGTAGGTGGTGTGGCCTCTGGGTGAGGTATCAGCACCGCTTCATTTAGCAAGTGAATGTGAGGGAGAAGGAGAGTGGTAGGCAGCCTCCAAAATGGCCCCCAATGATCCGTTGGTCCTGATATTCATGCCCTTGTGTAATTCCTTCTCCTTCTATGTCAGCTAGACTTACTGACTTGCTTATAACAAATGGAATAGGGCAGAAATGATGGAATGCCAATGCCAAAATGGAATTATAAAAAGACAGTGCCTTCCATTTTGGGTACTCACTTTCTGCTGGATCACTCGTCCTTGGGGAATCTAGCTGCCATGTTGTAAGGTAGCCCCGTGGAGAGACCCACATAGTGAGTGAGCGATATCTGCCAAAAACTGAATGAATGAGCTTGAAGATGAATCTGTCTGACCCCAGTCAAGCCTTCAGATGAAACTGCAGCCCCGGCTGACAGCTTGACTGCAACCTCATGAGTGACCTTGAGTCAGAGGCACTCAGCAAAGCTGTGTCTGGATTCCAAACTGGCAGAAATTGTGGCATGGTAAACGTTTGTTGTGTTCAGCTGCTAAGCTTTGGGACAATTGGTTGCACTGCAATAGATAATGAATGCAAGGAGCAGCTGGGACCCATCTCCTCCTTTAGGTGTCATCTAAGGTGCTCGGATGGACTAAGCCTTGGTCAATCTGCTGGTTTTCACCAACCCCACTAGTGGTTCCTGGGTGTGCACTGAATGTGTATGTTTTGTAGGATGTCTCAGGGTGGCAGGAAGGAAAGTGGGTTTGGACCAACCACCAGGGTGTAGACAACTGACCTGGCCATTGGAGCCACTGTCTGCATCCTCCATGCTGAGGTTGGATGAGGAGACAGATCATCCAGGTTCATGGGAGCCACTGCCACCCAATAAGTTTTACCTCATGCTCTTGCCACCCCAGTACCCTGATTTCCTCACCAAAAAATGAATCTTGACAGAAAACTCTAAATTCTACACAGCACTTCCATGTACATTCTCCTTTGGATTCTTACAATTGCCCTAGGACGCAGGTAGATGAGGAAACTGAGTCTCCAAGACTGGTGTAACTCTCTGTGTGGTTTGCAGGTTCTTTTATTTTCAAGGTCTCCCCCCAAGACATACTTATGTTAGAGCTCAGAGGAGTTGAAAGAACTCCTGGAGCCAGGACCTAAACTCAGACGAAAGAAAGACAGCCCCAGCATAGCTCCCTCCTGCCCCCTGCCTGGTTTCTAAGCCTCCGTGCACCTCTGAGCCACACCCTGTCTCTTGGGTACCACAGAAGAAACGCTTCTGAGGAGAGACTGTGTGGAGAGGGAGAGCTGAGGAGTTAGGCTCCCCTCAGATGGGGTTCTTTAAAAATTCTGAAATGATGTCATATAAAAATATGCACACACGTAAAAATGAAACCCCCTGAACACATTCTTTTCTAGCTATAAATTGAGGATAATAACATTGTGTTTGATTTTGAGGGTTTTTATGAAGATTAATTTTTATGGAGAGTAATTACTTGGTTAATTAATTAACTCAACAAATATATAACAGAATGTTTTCCATGTCCCAAGTATTACTCTAGAAACTCAGAATGGTGGAGCACAAGATCCAGAAATTTCCTCCCCATGTGGGCTTGTATTCAACTGAAAAGATGTGTTTACTCTCCAGGAGCTAAACTTATCTATGGTTATAATTAGTGTTTAAAGGAGGGCTACTTTTTTCACTGAATTTATGTCATATATACTGTTGCATAGGTTTTAGTCACTTTAACATTAAATATTTTAATTGCTATCATTACTTAATCTTGCCTAACTGATGGGCATTTTGAGTTTTTCAGTTTTGACAATTATGAACAGAGTTTCTGTAAACAATTCTGTATAATTAACTTTCAACAATTCTTTTGAATTATTTCCATAACATAAATTCATAGAAGGGGATTTGGCTTAAAGGGTGTGACTATTTTTTTACTCTTTTTAGATAATACCAGATCATGCTCCAGAAAATTTCAAATCAAATAACTATCAATAAGGTATTTTTTATGCCCAGCATTCTTGGCATTGGTTTCTTGATCATTGAATTCCTTTTTGCTAATTTTGAAGGTACTTGAATTTTATGAAGTTGAACATTTTCTTTCATGTCATAAAAACAAATCTAGTTACGGTGAATGAAGATGTAGTCATAACTTCTCAAAAATCATAGTGACTTACAACAACAAAGGTTTATTTCTTGCTCGTGCTAGTTTACCACCGTGAGTTGACCTGTTCCTGCCCTCACTCTAGGGGTCAGACTGGTGGGGCAGCCACCTTCTGAAATGATGCTGGTCACTGAGGCAGTGGTCACGGGAGAGTAGCAAATCACGTATAGGTTATTAAACAGTCTGGCTGGAAGTTACACATGTTATTCCTTCTGCCATTTCAGTAACTTCCAGCCAAAGCAAGTCAAATGACCATACCCTACGTTAAGTGCAAGAGACCTTCCTGTCTATCATGAGACCAAGAGAAGATACAGAAAAACCAGGAAGGTAGAACTAATGACCGTCACATCACGGTTTAGTATTTGTAAATTTTCTTTGATAGATTGACTGTCCTTTTATTGCCTTTTGGTATGTAGTGATCCAGAAAGAAGAGCATAGTGTTCTTTATTTGATGCTTTTCTCTGGGAATTTGTTCTCACATCGTTACCCAGTGGAACTCTGATATGGCCTTTCCTCTTGTTTCTGTTCTTTTAACAACCCAAGACCAGCATTAACTGGGGGTGGTTCTTACCTTGTCTTCCCTTTTCCTTTTTGGTATGTCAGACTGACAACCTTGAGAAGCATCCAATCATCTTTTCCCCATTCTCAATGCTGGGGCATTGCTCTCTCGGGTATTCCTGTAGTTTTCAGACTAATTGGCATGAAGCCCAAAAAGTCACTTTGAGCCGAAATGTCAGTGGACCTGACTAAGTTGTGATCACAGGATAGTGAGTTACTTGTTCCCTTTCAAAGGCAAGCCGGTGTGGCTTCACTTCTAATTAACTGGTGCTTCCTTTGATGTCACTTGTGTAAAAGAGTGTCATTAAAAACAGTAGAAGTGGCTGGGTGATGTGGCTCATGCCTGTAATCCCAGCACTGTGGGAGGCCAAGGTAGGAGGATCATGAGGTCAAGAGATCAAGACCATCCTGGCCAACACGGTGAAACTCCATCTCTAGTAAAGATACAAAAAATTAGCTGGGCGTGGTGGTGCATGTCTCTAGTCCCAGCTACTCAGTTTGAGGCAGGAGAATCATTTGAACCCGGAATGCAGAGGTAATAGAGTCATGGGGGTGGGTTTTTCCCGTGCTATTCTCGTGATGGTGGATAAGTCTCGTGAGATCTGACGGTTCTATAAAAGGGCAGTTTCCCTGCATGTGTTCTCTTGCCTGCCACCGTAAGATGGGACTTTGCTCTTTCACCTTCCGCCATGACTGTGAAGCTCCCCAGCCATGTGAAGCCGTGTGTCTTTATTAGCAGTGTGAGAACAGACTAATATAAGTAGTTTGAATGGTGGTCCCCTAGAATATATGTGAATGTACTGGATTCTCTTAATGTGACCTTATTTGGAAAAAAAAGTCTTTGTTAATATAACTAAGTAAAGTCAGGCAGCTTGAAATAAGATCATCCTGGATTACCCAGATGGGCCCTAAATCTAATAACAAATGTTCTTATACGAGACAGAAAATGAGGAGACACAGGCACAGAGAAGAGGGTTTAGCCCTGTGGAGACGGTGGCAGAGGCTGGAGTGATCTGGCCACAAGCCAAGGAATGCCTGCAGCCTCTGGAAGATGAGAGGGGCAGGGAAGTCTCCTTCCCTGGACGCTGCTGACACCTTGATTTCTGAGCTTTGCCTTCCAGAATCATGAGAAAATAAACTTCAGTTGTTTTAAGTCACCAAGTTTGTGGTAAGTTATTACGGTAGCCACAGGAAACAAAATGTATCCTATCGAATCCCTTTTCCTTTATGCTTCCTTTCCTTAACTCTTTTCCAGATGTCTTGGCTATTTTTCCAGAATAAAGTTTATGAAAGTTCTGATTTTCTTTTCTGATTTCTACACACCCCTCTGGACTGATACATACTGGTGCAACAACTTGCACACAGCAGCAGCTGATGCAAACCCATCGCTGTGGCCCGGTTGAAGATCCTGTCTGACTGGTCTTTGTAGTACTAAGTTGGTGCTTGAGGTTGCAGAGAGAAGTGAAGGCGGTGGAACTAGGAAACAGGGAGAGGGAAACTCTAGGGCATGAGGCTAGGGCCAGAACAAATTTTATGGGCCAAATGCATGATTTTCAGCTGTTTATAAGAAAGGATCCTTGTGCATTGCCTTATGGGAAGGGTAGGGGTATGTTGGGACTTTAGAGCCTGAGAATGTTCTAGGTCTTCTGAATCTGAGAAAACTTCAGGTCTTCTTTCTTGATAAATGTCTCTCACTGTCTTATGTAGAAAAATAGCTCCCCCTACTAAAATGGGCAGAAGCAGAGGTGAGTGTGTTATACTACAGCCTTTCCTTCCTTCCTTCCTTCCTTCCTTCCTTCCTTCCTTCCTTCCTTCCTTCCTTCCTTCCTCCCTCCCTCCCTCCCTCCCTCTCTCCTTTCTTTCTTTTCTTTTCTTTTCTTTTCTTTTCTTTTCTTTTCTTTTCTTTTCTTTTCTTTCTCTCTCTCTCTCTTTCTTTCCTTCCTTCCTTCCTTCTTTCCTTCTTTCTTTCTCTTTCTTTCTCTCTCTCTCTCTCTCTCTCTCTCTTCCTCTCTTCCATCTTTCCCTCCCTCTCTCTCTCTTTCTTGCTTTCTTTCTTTCTTTGGAATCTCACTTTGTTGCCAGGCTGGACACCTCTGCTCACTGCAATCTCCACCTCCGGGGTTCAAGTGATTCTCCTGCCTCAGCCTCCCGAGTAGCTAGGACTACAGGCGCATATCACTATGCCCAGCTAATTTTTATATTTTTAGTAGAGATGGGGTTTCATCATGTTGGCCAGGATGGTCTCAATCTCTTAAGCTTGTGATCCACCTGCCTCAGCCTCCCAAAGTGCTGTGATTATAGGCATGAGCCACTACGCCCAGCCACGCCAAGTATTTGCTGACACTGAGTGAGGGCTCACGTTCACCATGAACATCATGCATGGGACACCTGGAGATAATGATGCGAAGGAGAAGGGGAGTCCCATCTGGGATTGTGCCAGAGTGATGGAAGAAGGGGAACCCAGATGGAGCCAAGGAACAGGTCTGGGGGACCTAGAACAGGAAATCTAGAAACAACAGAGGCCAAGAGGAATGGGGGAGTAGTCGGATTGGTCATGGCCAGCTGGCGAGGGTTTAGACCTCTCTTCCCCACTTCCCAGACCGGGGAGCTGCCAGTGTAACTGGAGAGACAGCTGGCTCTGCTGATGTTGGGTTATTTTTTAAAATAAAGTTTTAATTTTAGAATAGTTTGAGATTTGTGGAATTGTTGTGAAGATAGCATAGAGTTCCCATGTAACCCACATCCCCTCTTATTATTTTACCTGTTCACTAATTAACATTACTATGATATATTTATCATAATTAGTGAACAGATATTAAGGCATTATTTTTAACTGAAGTTCACCCTTTGTTCAGTTTTCCTTAGTTAGCCCCTAAAGTATATGTATATAGTGGTTCCAAAGTTGTTAGCTGTACCCTCATGGGAAATGACTTTATCAGCTGGAGTACAGTGCTGGGCTTATATAGTTCCTCAATCTTACAGACTCCATTCACTTCCAAAGTTACTGTACCTTATTCCCCTACATTCTGCATTTCATCCTAGGATCTTCTGACCTCTGAAATAATTTTATTCCAGCTTCAATTGAAAAATGCCAGAGAAGGAATGACATTTGCACCAGTCCTTGTAGTTAGAATAATCAGGTACTTTGATCATCAGGGACTGCGTTGGTTGACCTGCTCTGTGCTGAGAGATGGTGTTGGGTTGCTGGGGTTGTCTCTCTGTCCATAATCACATGACTGGTATGGAGGAGAAGAAGTTCCCCCAAGGAAAATGGGATGCGAGACAGACACACAACAGATACCCACCGTATTCCACTTCTTAGTCCCACAGTACACATGCACACATCCTTCTTCCCACATTTATAGCTAGAAACATAGCCTTTCCTAATGAAATTTATATGTCTTCTCTTCCCAAAGGCAGTCAAGTTATAATCCACAGTTACTGTAAGCAGCTGCCAAGTCCAGGAGCCCTGAGTGATATGTTTTGCTCTCAGCTAGATTTGAATGTGGCTCTTCAAGGTCAGGCGAATTCTTGCCCAAAAGTATTTGGATTCTAACAAAGAAGAAAAAAACAGGGTAATATTTAACCAAAGATATACATTTTTAATAGAAAATAGCAAGAGAGATTTTCTTGACCAGTAAACATTTGTACTTTTGTAATCCTTTTCATATAATGCTGTGCAGAGACTCAATGACTCTATCCATGTTTTAGGCTGGGTCTGTGGAGAAGTCAGACAGTGAAGGATGTGAATTCATGTGTTCTGGAGACATCAGTTTCTACCCTCAGCATTGCTTAATGTGTGTTCTAATTTTGTTTGCATACAGGGTTCATTTCTCAGTGCTAATTGAAATTCAAATAAGTATCTTTTGTATTCTCATGATAGTTTCATTTAGTAATCACTTTGTGTCTGTCAAGAATTTTATGTATGTTCTTCTTTAACTCCATTAATCTTAGCTGAATTTCAAAGCATTATAATTAAATTGTATCAAATTGTTTACTTTGAAACCCTTTTTAAAATGTCAATGGACTGGAATTAGGTTCTATTAATTGGTACAGAGTGCCTGCAAAGGCAGAATGAGTTGCAATACACAACAATTGCTAATATGATGAGACCAGACTTGACATTAATAAAAGAACTGTAATAGTTTACCATCTGTTTGATCAGCTGATGCTTCTTAGCATATCATAAAAGACTACAGAAAGAAGAAAGCCATTTTCAGTTCATGAAAGGTAATGATGCTGTGATTCCAAGCAGAACCTCTCAGTGGTTGCATCTTTATCACTTCCGTTCTCTTAAGAATTCTCGTATGTATCACACACACACACACACACACAATTTTCAAGTTACTGTTAGAATATTTTAAGTATTTCCATTTAACAAATCAATGTTTTTAACATGAAAATCCAAGTTGAATATTACTGTTCCACTCACAAAAATGATAAGGGTTTTAAAAGTAGGATTTCATAGATATTATAGGTTATGTAGACCAATATTAGGACATAAGTTTAAAATCTGCTGAATTAAACATTGTCTTCTCTCAATTCTGTCAATGTATTACTATGACTGGATATATGACTCATTTGGAGATAATGCCAAAAGTTTCAATTTAAGGCTGTTTATGAATGTCGGACCCTGCCCTCTGCCTCCTGGCTTCCTGGGCTCCCCATAACAGATGACTCTGATTAGTTGTGCTTCACAGCTCACAAATCTTTAGTAACTCCCTACTCTTCCACCTATGGTATTCCACATTTTGGTTATCACTTGCCCATTTCCCTTACTTCTTGTCAATTATCTTCCTTCTACTCCTATTCTTTCCTCTGCCTGGGAACCCTTCCCAGTTTTGTCTAGTGGCTCCTGAGGACAGTGATCCTGTCTGCCTCATGGCATAGCTCATGTGTGGTTATAATATTTCTGTAGATACTTGCCAAAAAATGATCATCTATTTACATTCTACCCATTTTTCAAAAACAGGCTCAAATAATACCACTTCTAAAAAGATCTCTCTGATTCCTTCATCTGGAACTAACCTCTATGTCCATACATTGTGATCTAGAACTCCTTTTGTTACAGCACTTTCTACATACAGGCATTCTCTGCTGATAATCTCTACTCACACATTTTCAAGAACATGGGAGAACATAGAAATTCATTCCTCTTTACATAAAAAAATCACCAGCCAATCTTATGTTTGCCCTACATATTTGCTGCTGCTTTTTTTTTTCCTGCAAATTACAATACGAATCTTTTCCTACCAAAGTTTACCCCCTCCATATGTGTTCTGCAACCTATCTTTTCTTCTTTTGATAAGGTACTTGCTCCCTTTAACTCCTCTAATATGCCTCAGTCTTCTTCTCTTTACAGCATCATTTTCACCAGCACTCAAATGTGTTCTAGTATTTCCCTTCTTAACAGATAATCCCTGTTGATGTCATATACTTTATGAATCACCATCACATTCTCTTTCCTCCCTTTCACAGCAAAACTTCTTGAGTTTCCCATGGTACCTGCTTCTTGTCCTCATCTTTTATTCTCTCATCCTAGTTAGACTGGGTTTATAACCCCACCAGTTCACTGAGGTTGTTTCTACTGAGGTCACCAGATTGACCTCTATGTTGCCAAACCCGGCATTCATTTTTATATCTATATTTATTCAAGGTCTCAGAGACATTTAACATAGTGCTGATAACTTCAGTTTTTAAAAAAATATTCTTTAATGTTGACTTTCATGACACCACACTCACCAGATTTTATTTCTACCTTTTCAGTTGCTCACCAGTAATGGAGATAAAATGAATCATAAAAAAATCTCAATTAATTCAAAAGAAGGAAGTAAAATACGGGAAAGGGGAATGAAGAATAGAGAGGACAAATATAAAACAAACAAAAAGATGGTAAACTGAAATCCTACCATAGGGATAATTAAATTAGATGCAAATGGTCTAAACATCCCAATTAAAAGGCAGATTGTCAGATTGAATAGCAAGACCCCATTCTATGCTGTCTACAAGAAAGTATATAAAGACTACAGATAGATTAAAAGTTAAAGGATATAAAATACATACTCTATTAACACTAATCCAAAGAAAGTGGAATTGTCCATATTAGACAAAGCAGACTTAGAACAAGGACTATTACAGGGATGAAAAAGGAGAGTTCATAAAGATAAAGTGATCAATTTATAAGGAATACAAAACAATTTTAAAAATATATTAGTCAATAGAAGAGCTTCAAAATACGTGAAGCAAAAACTAACATAACAGAAAGGATAAATGGACAAATTCACAAGTATAGTTGAAGATGTCAACACTCCTTTCTCTAAGTGATAGGAGAGGAAAATCAGTAGGCATATGTAAGACTAGAACAATATATGAACAATGTGATATAATTGACATTTATAGAAAGCTTCCTATAACTGAGACAGAACACTCATTCTTTTAATTTTCATATGGACATTCATTAAGATCATATGCTAAAGCATAAAACAAGTCTCAATAATTTACAAGACATGAAATAATATGAAATGTGTTCTCTAGTGATAATGGAACTAAATTAGAAATCTATCACAGAGATTGCTTACGGGGAAGATGCAGAAGGACAGAAAAGATGATCCAAGATTAAAACTTTGGGGAATACCAATGTAGTGGAAGTGGAGGAAGAGCTCTTCAAAGAAGGCCAATGAGGAAAGAATAAGGAAAACCAAGAAAGAGGAGTCATGGAGATAAAGGGAATGGAGAATTCCAAGGAACTACAATGTTATATCTGGAAGTGTCCAATAAGATGAGGACTGAAATAAATCCATTGGATTTGGAGGCCTGGAGATTACTGGTGACCTTAGCAAGAGAGCAATTGATGGGAAATGAGGAAGTAAAGGCAGTGAGTATCTATTCCTCTTCCAGGCAAATCTTTTTTCTACTTGGGAAAGTGAAAAACATAAAAACAAGGCAGTGGCTGGAGAGAGTCAGGGTCAGAGGAGGGAATTTTTTTCTTTTTTCTTAATTAATTTGCTGTTATTTTAAAGATAAGAGAGTTTTGGATATGTTTGTAGGCTGAATGTTAAGAACTGGTAGCAAAAGACAGTTGAAGATACGGAAAGGGAGTGATTTGTTGGAACAATGTTCCCAATGAGGTGGGAAGGAATGGGATATAGGGTCCAGCCCTATAGGGTTCTGTGAGCCCCTCCCTGCTGGTATGGAGATGAGAAACTATAGAAATAAAAGACACAGACACAGAGATAAGAGAAAAGAGAGTTTGGGGTTGGGGGTTCACTGCCGACCAAAGCGCGGAGATCTGCAATGGCCCCAAGTGCCTGGACACTCTGACTTTTATTGAGTACAAAGCAGTGGGGAGGGAAGGTAAGGTGAGGTAATGGTGATCAGTGATAGGGTCAGGTAAATCACGTGTCTTGAAAATAGGGGGCCCAATATTTTCAAGTAGCCGGGGCGAGGAGAAAACCTAATGCATCTGCACTCTTTGCGTATTTGTTAGAAATGTCAAGGACATTAATTCTTATCTTTTGAGAAAAAGAGAAACCAAGTGTAGAAGCAGGGCATAAGAGTAGACGTGGAGTGTGACCACTGAGGCACAGCATCATGTAGAGACAGGTAAGCCCTGGATGTCTGTGGGCCTCCCTGACAGGCATCAGGCCCACCGCAGGAGCTTGGAGAAGCAGAGTTTTCTCCTAACTGCCCCAGGAAGGAGATGACTCTGCCATTTTGGACATCTCCTTCCCTAGCTGGCTAAACAGTGGGTGCTTTCCCAGCGCTGGTGCCACTACACAGCCAAGGCGCCCTCCAGCAGGCCTTATGAGGGCATCACAGGGGGCTAAGAGCATCTTGCCTTAGGATCACTTTGTTCACAATGTCACCTCCATTCCATGCTTCATAACCTGATAGTCATTAGTAAAATTAGTTATATTGAGTATATATCTTTATGATTATAAGTAACTATAAGATTATATATAATTATATAAAGAAATAACTGTATGCTTACATTTCTAATTCTTTTCTAAATCGATATTTATATGGGAACAGGCTGAGGCTTCAGAGCCTTGCCAGGGCACTTGCGGGTGCCTGGACACTCTGACTTTTATCCCTACAATGGACTTATTACTATAGATGGGGGATTCATCTTGAATACAGAGATGAGAGGCAACAATATGTGGATGTGTGTAAATATAGATGGATTTGTAGGTGGCCATGGAAATTGCTCACACAAAGCACCTTCATAGATTCATCTTTTACCTTTATTCTGACTCCCAAAATTTATTCCTTCTCCTAGCTCTTGAGCTCCAGATGCAACTTCCAGTTTGCATTTATCATGTACAAAAACAAGCTTGTATTCTCCCCAACTTCCCTTCCTGTCTCCTCACACTTCCTTTTGTCCCCTTTTGACCCAGACAACTGGAACCTTGAGTTAGCCTTGTGTGTGGCACATTCTAACTTTAGTTCAGATGAAAGATTGGGTTTCACTTGTCAAAACTACAGAGGGTAGAGTGGGCTGCAACGTATGGGATGGGGTAGAGAATGGATCATAGAAAATGGGTTTTGAGATGATAACAAATCAGAGATGGCCAGGCTACCTGAGGGTGTCGCCCATTCACAGAGGTGAGACAGGTAGGAGATTCTGCTTTGTTTTTTTTTTTGTTGTTGTTGTTGTTTTTGTGATGGAGTTTCGCTCTTGTTACCCAGGCTGGAGTGCAATGGCGCGATCTCGGCTCACCACAATCTCCGCCTCCTGGATTCAAGCAATTCTCCTGCCTCAGCCTCCCTAGTAGCTGGGACTACAGGCACGCACCACCATGCCCATCTAATTTTTGTATTTTTAGTAGAGATGGGGTTTCACCATGTTGACCAGGATGGTCTCGATCTCTTGACCTCGTGATCCACCTGCCTTGGCCTCCCAAAGTGCTGGGATTATAGGCTTGAGCCACCGTGCCCGGCCAGGAGATTCTAGGTAGAAAAATAGCAAAACGAAATTCTGTGAGATTTAAAAAGAGTGAAGGGAGAAGGGTTTGGAAGGTGGGAAGCAGGCCGTTGAGAAAACTCTGAGCTGGTGAGATTCTGGACATAAGCCCTGTCCATGGTGTTCCTTTGAACTTGAACATGATCTTGGAGGGAATCACTGAAAGCACCAACCTGACATGGACTCCCCAAATCTATTGAAGCTTCCAGCATTCTTACAGACTCCAGATTTGAACTATGGGCTTTCCCTTTGTGGTTCCTTTTCCATCTTTCATCCCCATCCCATTAAGATTCATTTTTGAGTGCTAGATATTCTTCCTCCACAATTCTTTCTACTCTGGCCTCCAAAGCATACATCTCCCTATTTTTTTTTTCTCCTTTTGCCAACCACTGTCTAGATTCCTTGCACCTTCTGTTTCTAGTCAGTTTAGAAATGTTAAAAAAATAAAAAAAGCTTTTCTCATAGTTTTTCTACTCTTGGCAGAGTAGAGCTGGCCAGAAGCCAGTAGTAGCAATGTGCATGAAGATGAAAAATACATACATATATCTATAATAATGAAGTGAAACACTGATCCAACCTTGGAAAATAACTTCCCTAAAAATTTAAATTTATAATCTGGGCCAAAATGGCATTGCTGTTTATTTTCTCTGAGCCAGACATACTGGCTACAAGTTGCTTGGCTGTCCAGAGATTCTCACAAGGCTTGATAGCCATGCCTCAGGCCCCTGCAGAGTAGATTTAATTAGGGTAAATGATACTCGTGTTTTGGCCTGGAGACCTCTTGCTATGGTCCATTTGCCCAACTGTGAGGTTGGGAATCACCCATGCTGGGCCACTCATGTGCTCCTGTCTGTTAACTTTGAATTTCACACATGCTTGGTTGTGTGAGCCCTCAGAAAAGTGTCCTCTTTCCTTCATCTTGACCACCTGGGATCACCTGTGGTTTTGAAACCAATGTGTTTATAGCATTCACAAGCTGGCCCTCCCTTCTCTGTTTGACATTATTAAGTTTTTCAAGGACGAACCTTCCGTTTTGTGGTAGATACAGTTGCTTTTGACACAGAAGAGTCTGGAAACAGGGTCTTGTCAAAATTCAGTTCAGATGCATGGCTGCGTTTACTCCAGCCTTGGTCTGGTGGCAGCAATGTGTCTGTTGAGAGGAACGGAGCTACCAGTCCTGCCAGCCCCCACTCCTAGCCTCCTGCTCACAGAATTAAACTGTTCATTCACCCTCCTATCCTCACACTCAACAAATGTAAAAGCCCACTGGGCATTTGTTGATAATGGCTCTTTCTGGGTCCTACTATAAAGGAACAGGTGCCTCTGACAATCATGTGAGAAATAGTGACAGCTGCTGTCACTGAAGACATGAGAGGTGGGGAAGATGGCAACACGGCCGGCCCCTCTCAGCCCACCTAGAAAAGGCAACTCCAGAGACTGAGCTGGTAGGGTGGGAGACATGGAAGGCAGGCAGCTTAGAGGCTTATAGGAGAAAGCCCTGGATTTCACTGAGCCATCCTGACCACCCATGGGGGACATGCTCAGGATAAATCTGGAGGGCAGAGGCTAAGAATAGCCTCCAGATTCCATGGCTGGTAACACAGTGGTGCATTGGTTCCTGTTGATTATCCCTGGCCTGGGTGTGACTAAGGTAGAGGAAAGACACAGCCTGGGTCCCTGACTCCTTCTGGTCTGGGGTTTCCCCTGATAGTGGTTATTACCAGGTACCACCTGTTTTAGGGGGGTGCTTGGAAATGTGAAAGGGGCATTTTAGTCACCATGTGCGGGCACTGGCATGACAGGCTGAGCATAGAGGCTAAAACTCAGCAAGACCCAAGATCGTGGCACCAGCAAGAATTTCTCCTGTTGGGGTGTGAATCTTTGAGAAACATGCAGATCTCAAGGCCTCCCAAGGAGGAGCCCTGCACGTTTGGACAGACTCTGAGGCAGGTCTGAGTTTAAACATGGTGTCCGGCCCCTGCCTTTGCCTGACTGAAGGGCATTACCTGTGGGGACACAAAGCTCTCTGCAACTGAAAAGAAGGCCCACAGCTCAGCCTTTCAGGAGTGGGCACAGCTCCAGCATTAGCTAGGAACAGAAGGTGTCTTAGAGGTTTGGAAAAGACTGCGGGTGCTGGAAGGACAAGCCCCCACAGGTGATGAGACCCATCCTTCACTGTCACCACAGCAAAGAATGTTTGTAGTTCAGTTACTTCCCTGAGAGCAGCACGAGGTTCTCTGGCAGGATTCAAGGTGAGACCGGTGTTAGAGGGCTGGATGGGAAACAGTGTTAGTTTATTACACCACCTGTGGCCCTCAGAAGACAAAGGTATCCCCAGAGATAGAAGTTCATTCAGCTTCCAGAAGGTTCTAGATGTTTGCACAACTTGTCTCTTCTCTCCCAGGCACTAACCTCTACGCCCACCCAGTTGTTGGTCTGTCAGTTTCTTTCCTTGAGCCAGAGCAATAACATTTTGATAGTGTTTAGAGCTGAGCTTGGAAACAGAGGTAGACAAGGTTCTGGCTTCGCGTTCTGAATTTTTTTTTCTTTCCCTCTCTAAAGGTAAGAGCAGAGCCTGCCAACAGTTTGCTAATTGTCTCCAAGTGAAAAGATTGTTTAATTCAGAAGAGATTTTAGACTCCCAGGGGTATGACACCCGTTATTTCACAATGGAGAATTATTTTTGCGGTATTTATTTTATGATTCCTGACCCTTGTTCTAAATCTTGCTGGTGTGTTTTCATTTAAAATGTATTAACTGAGACTTGGCGTAGTCACTTGGCTCCATTAAGCTCTACAACAGCTTAATCCAGATTTTATTATATTGGGACTTGAGTATCCAAACTTTAAGATGAGAGGAAGCGTGAGGATAAATAGAGTCATTTTAATACATACTATGCATTTAACTCTTTGGCTCCCTCTAGGCGATTATCTGGAGTGTTTGTGATTGGACTTTAACATTTCCCAAGTGTAGCGAGAGTGACTGTTACGTCTTTCTGAGACAAGGGTTCCTGGGAGCCTCAGGGTAAGTGGCGGACTAAGGTGAGCATTTAGGGTCCTGCGATTGCTTTAGGACAACAGCCATGTGTTGGGTGTGTCTTGTGGATGCAAAGCCCTGCCAGGCATCACGGAGAAGGCAGCCTTGACTCTCCTCTGAGCTCCAGGACATTAATATTTAACTGCCTCCTTGCCAGCTCTGCTTGCTGCTCTCCCAAATGCCTCAACTTTAACACTTTCAAAGTGGATCTCCTGACCTTCCCCTCAAACCCGACCCTCCACTGTATTCCCCTCACAAAAACAATGCCACCGTCAACCTATTTTAGTTGCTCCTGCAACACGATCTCCTGCATCACAACTAGAGCCTGTTGGGTCCTCCTTCTCAGTATGTGTTCAATCTGTCTACTTCTCTCCATCTACACTGCCCCCTCCCAGGTCCAGCACCAGCAGTTCTCACCTAGAGACCCCTCCCCATTAGCCTCCTACCTGTCTTCCCACATGCATTAGTGGCCTCCACTTCTGCAGCTAGGGTGAACTCCTCTAAATAGAAACCAAATCAGCCTACAACACTGCTCTAAACCCACTGATGGCTTTCCACTGCACTTGCCTTCAAATGTAAGTGTTCACACTTCCTGAAGACCCTGTGGATCTACCCCTCTTTACCTTCCAGCTCCTTGCATGCCCTCATCCCCACTTCTTACTGGGCTCAGTCAGACCCCACTGCTCTCCAAATTATTCCCTGGCTAAGGCCCCTTCATCTTTCAGGCTATTTCCTCCGTGAGGCCTTTCCTGACGCCCTCCTAACCTAACAAAGGCCTCCATTATGCTCTTTCAGAGCACCCTGTGCTTCTTTTCCAACCTCCATGGGTCTTCTTTCCCAGATACTAACCCTCTACTCCTGCCCATTTGTTGGTCTGTCAGTCTCCTGTACGACCATGGTGCAGACTTTTATATTTATTGTTGTAATTGTGAATTTAACACCTGTCCCTTCCACCAGACTCTAAGTTCCTTGAGGGTCGAGGCCCTATCTGTTTTGCTTAGCACTAGAAATTCAGCAAACAGATCGGTTCCTGGTACATCCTCAATAAATATTGGTTGAATCCATACATTTAAAAATGGAATGGTTACTGCTTTCAAGAAGTTGATGATCACTGCCACCAGGAAAAATCCGCTGAGTCTCACCCGTGTCTACTCTAGATAAGGAGAAACATAAATATCTTTAAAAAACTCAAGAACTGCTCAAAGCATTGTGAAATAAAGGGAAAATCCATGTCTTGGAAAATCCAAAGGACTTAGAATGCAGAGTCTGGTGAGTCTAACCATGTTAAGGTCATGGACTTGGGGCAGGTGGGGAGAGAGGTACCTTTCTTAGAATGATTTTTGCATCCATAGCCTCAAATCTCAGAGAGCTGAGCAAAGGGCTGAGTGAAGAGGGAATCCACAGAAATGTGGGTCTTGGCCACCTGGCTATGTCCTCTTCTGAGTCCTTTTGGAAGTCCTCTTGTTAATGCGTTGAGGTCTATGCGTTCATGGTTGCAGGCATCCTGCTGGGGAAACCCCCAGCCACACTCTTCAAGGAGATGCAGGTCTGCTCTCGTTTCCTGTCCTTTCTGGATTTCTGGAGCCCTCAGGTTGAGTGTCATGGGAGAACTCCATGGACACTCAGCAGCTACGGGTAAGAAGTCTTTCTTTGTTCCAGCTAAGTGCTGGAGCTGAGACCCTTTGGGCTTTATTTTACCTTTTCCAGGAGGTAGAATAAAATGTGCTTACTTGTTCCTAGGTGCAATTGTTTAACTGGCTTGTTTTCAGGTTTTCATGTGGGCCTAGAGAGTTCATATATGAAGAAAACTTTTAACAACGGGTTTGGAAACAATAGTTTATAGAAAATTAGAAAGAAAAATATAAAGATTGGAGAGGGCCTTTTACTCCACAGCCGCTGGCTTGTTCTAAAGGGATTCAAACAGATCACACTCTAGGGCCATATCCCTCTGCTTTTCCAAAGAGTAATTATGATGCTACAAATTTAGAATGGTGGGTTTTGCTATAGACTGAGTGTTTGTATCTCCTCAAAATATTTGTGTTGAAGCCCTAATTCTCAGTGTGATGGTCTTCGGGAGGTGATTAGGTCATGAGGGTGCACCCTCGTGAATGGAATTAGTGCCTTTATTGGAAGAGACTCTGGAGAGCTCTCTTTCCCGTTCCTCCCTGTCAGGACACAGGAGGGGTCAGCAGTTTGCAGTCAGGAAGACGGGTCTCCCTAAGACCAGGCTGGCACATTGATCTTCGACTTCCAGCCTTCAGAACTGTGCAAAATAAATGTCTGTTGTTTATAAGCTACCCAGTCCATGACACTTTGTTATAGTAACCCCAAAGGACTAAGACAGTTTGTAAGACACTAAGGGGAGAGAGGCAGGTACTCCAACAAGATGCACAAAGTCTTTTTTTCATTCATATTTTTAGGAATGGGCTATTCAGGGCAAAGCTTGACAAGCTAATGGACAATCTAGATAGGCCCCTGGAGGCCCAGGCCTCGGCTTCATCCCCCCAGGGCCCACCTGGATAACAGGATAAACAGAAGTAAACAGAATAAACTTTTCCCTAGCCAGCTCCCAGCAGGGCAGCACTTCCCCACCAGCTTCTTAAGCATGTCTTTGTTACCTTATGCTGCTGAAAACCAAAAGGGAATTGCTATTGTGTGCATACTTGTCCCCTTCAAACCTGATGTTAAAATTTGGTCCCCAGTGTTGGAGGTGGATCCTAGTGGAAGGTATTTGGGTCATGAGGTAAATCCCTTGTGAACAGGTTTCTATCCTCCCTTGGAGGTAAGTGAGTTCTCCCTCTGTTAGTTCCCTCGAGAGCTGGCTATTGAAACACATCTAGCACCTTCCCCCTTGCTTCCCCTCTGGCCATGTGATCCCTGTACAACGGGTTCCACTTTGCCTTTGGCCATGAGTGGAAGCAGCCTGAGGCCCTTGCCAGAAGCAGAGCAGTTGCTGGTGCCCTGCTTCTTGTACAGCCTGGAGAACTGTGGACTAAATAAACCTTTCTTTATAAATTATCCAACCTCAGGAATTCCTTTATAGCAATGCCGAACAGAGGAAGACAGGAATATTCTAAGGAGCTCTTCTAGTCTGACTCTTTCACTTCAGAAAGGAAGCTAAGAATAAGAAACACCTTGTATAAGTGGATCCAAAGAGGTTAAGTGTGTGGCTTTAGGCAAGGTCACACAGCCAGCAAACAGCAGAACTGGTGCTAGAACCTGGCCGCTTTGAAGCCAGACCTATATTCTCAACTCCTACATCATATGCGGTTACCATTCTACCCTCCACGGTGCTCAGTGTTTGGTGTTGTGGTGTTCAGTGTTTCATTGTTGTGAAATCCCTTATTGTTCTCTTCTTTTCCAGCTACTCCCCACTTCCCACAACTTCCTAACAGTCCTAGAATGTTGTAACCTCTCAGTCTTCCACCCCAGCTCCCTGCCCATCTTAACAGTAATGGGAGACATTCTGGACTGTACATGTGCATGAATTGAGAGGTCTTGACACCAAGATTGAGAAACTAAAGCATTTAGAACTTGATGACTGCTCCTCACACGAGGCGATTCCCTTTCATTTGTTGTGCAAAAATGTGCCTGAAACGTGGAACACAATCGTCCCTATTCCCAGAGATACTGTGCTGGGGTTCTGTTGGCTCATGATTTTCTTTGGAGCATCAAACACGTATACAGAAAGATTTAGTTATGTTTTAGCAAATCTCAGTGAGAAAGATCTAGTACAAAAAAATCCATCTCATTTCAAGTAAAGGCCATATGAAAAAAATTTTATCCAATTTTAAGTCATACAATCTTATTATATTTTAAGTGGTTTTATAAGTTGCCTAAAATGTTTTCAGCAAAATGGTAGACTGTTTAAGTAGTAAAATATATATGCGTGCACACACACACACACACACACAAATCTGAATTCATTGAGAGCAAATCTATAAAGGGTAAGGATACTGGAATTAAGATCACAGAACTAGGACCTAAAATAATATTTCCTCTTGTACTAGTGATAAAAGAATATGTGCTATTTTCCTACTGAAACAAAAAGTAATGTGACTTAAGGAGCCACATATAATGTGAAATGTGATGGTGCCTGTAATCTGCCTAAGTCGCTACTCTACTTTCAAGGTGGGCGGATGAAAATTCTCAATGCCTTTCCTTCCCCATCTGCTGCATGTGTTCTTGAGAGTGTCAAGAACGATCTGATGTCTCACAATTGTGTTTCTCCCGCTGTTGCTGCTCTGTGCATTCCCCAAGAGGAAGCCACCTGCTTACTGTCTTCTCTAACTGCAGAGTTCACCCAGCTACCTCCCTTTCCCGACAGTTCAAATGGGTAGATTCCCAAATGGCACAGATGGAGAAACAAATTAACTTTAGTACAGATGCTGGCATTGATATTCCTGGGACTGAATAGCTTCCAAGCCAGAAATAATCCTCAAGCCTTCAAAATTGGAAAATCGGATGCAATTTTACTCTCCTTGTCAGATGGCTGGATGTGGTACAATGCCCACTGGAAAAACTAGAGGGAAAAGTGTGAGCCATTCAGGTGGCTTGGATATGAATAGCTTTAAAATTAGGCACACTATTGTGTCACTAGGATTTTCTACTAAGCTATCAGATGATTTCTTTTGAATTTGAAATGCGGACAACTGATTGGATTCCAAGCCCAAAACAATTGTCTCTGAAAGCCAATTAGTTTATATATGTATTCAGTAAACACTTACTGCATATATGCTAGGTGATATAGGGCAAAGAGGAGTAAGACCTGATCCTTACACTCACTGCACAGTGACTCATGTGGGAGATGAGTGTGGGCACCGATGGCTATGTTAACTCTTGATAGTGTGCTGTGATTGTCCCCACTTGGGGAGGAAGGGCAGTTTCCTGGCTGTTAGGAGCTGAATTGCGGGTCCCCCTCAAATTTATATGCTGACACCTTAATGCACAGCACCTGAGACTATAACTATTTGGAAATAGGGTCTTGAAAGAGGTAATTAAGCTAAAATGAGATGGCTGAGGTGGGCCCTTATCCCTTCTGACTGGTATCCTTAGAAGAAGAGGAAATTTGAACACATGAAGAGACGCCAGGGGAGAGGAGGGAGAGGGGAGGGGAGGGTGTGAACACACAGAGGAAAAAGACCATGTGAGGACACAGTGACAAGGCGGCTGTCTGCAAGCCAAGGAGAGAGACCTTGGAAGAAACCAACCCTGGCAACACCTTGATCTTGATTTCCAGCCTCCAGAACTGTGAGACGATACATGTCTGCGATTTGGGCTACCTGGTCTGTGGTATTTTGTTACGGAAGGTTGAGCAGACTGACACACCTGGACTTGCCCCTCCACCTCATTACGTATTGCTTTGCTTTATTTTTGTTTCAGCATGTGTTGCTATTTGAAATTATTTATGTGTTCATGTTCCATTTCTTTCCAGTAGCATACCAACATCTCAAGGGCAGGGACTTAGCTTTGTTCATCACTCATTCCTAGTCCCTGGAATAGTGCCCAGTACATAGTAGGTGCTCAACAAAAAGGTGTTATGAACAAAGGGCTGTGGCAGTGGCAAGGAGAGAGAGATTTCCTGGGGCAAAAGGATGCTGGTGAGGGCTACAGGGAAGAAGCCTTCCCTAAGAGGCATCGGGATGGTTGTGTCTCACTGGGCGGAGAAAGTGAAGCAAATGCATCCCTGGAAGAAGAGACAATGTGAGCAAAGGCTCAAAGGTGTGAAAATGACATCAGCTGGAAAAGTAGGACACCGAGGCGGGATTTTAGGTGAGCTGGGGGCAGGGCAGGAGAGGAAACTTCAGGGAGAAAGGTTGGGCCAGATTGTGAAAAGATCTAGCTCCTTCACAAAGTGAAAAGTGATGCAGATTCACCAAGTTGTCAGAAGGATAATGACATACTTTCTGTGAACATATGGAATAGATACATCTATTCTGCTGCAAGGAATATATTTATGTCTATATTCTATATAGTCACATAGTATATATATTTGTGTCTATATTCCAAATAGTCACATATATAGCATATATGTGTGACTATATAGCATATATGTATACATGTAAATAAACTCTGTGTTTGCACTGTATGCACATGTGCCTGTGTGTGCACAACGCATGTTCACTGAGCATTTCACACACTGTAAATAACTAGTAAAATTAGTTTCCTTGTATAGTATATCAAGGAATTTATCCTACAGTGCTTAAAGGACCCCAGGAGGTGTTTAACAAGGGGAGGGCATAATTCTGAAAAGCACCAGAGAAAATACGGAGGATGGATTAGGCATGAACCTGTAACAGGAAGACCAGGTCAGGGACAGGAAGTCACAGATGCTATTGCCCAGGTTAAGGCAATGTCAATCTGTGGAGGCAGGAAGGCCTCCATTCAAGGGATATGGAGGCAGTCAAGGGATAGGTCTTAGTATCCATGCAGATGTAGGGAGCCAAGGAGAAAGGAACTGAGGATGACTTTAAAATGCCTTGCCTTTCACCATGTTTATTGTCACTGACATAAGATAAATCTGGTCTTTGTTTGCTTGTTTGTATTGTTGACTGTGTCATCCATGAGAAAGTGAGCTTCTTGAGCACTTTGGTGACTTTACCCTTTATTGCATTTCATGAATACATGGCTAAAACTGTGCCTGGCTGATATTAAATATGCTATCCATATTTACGACTGAATGAATGAATGAATAGAAAAGAGGAATGCAGGGTAAGCATCAAGTTTGGGAAAAGAGGTAAGAAAAAAAGCACAAAAATAAGGATCCCGGTGGTGACACCCATGGGCCATTTTGCACCTGGAGACAAGTCAGGATTTTGGCTGCAGATGTTGGAATCATTCTGGAGTCATTAATATGTTGGTGGTGGATGTGGATGAGATCTCTCAGGGAAGAGACCCAGGTGGAGAATGAGAATATGCAGGAGGCTGAGGCAGGAGGATTGCTTGAGGCCAGGAGTTGGAGGTTGCAACGAGCTGTGGTGGCACCGCACTCCAGCCTGTGTGACAGAGCGAGACACTGGCTCAGCAAATAAAAAGAATGAAAACTGGGGGCACACAAATATGCAAAGGGAGTTAAATGGGAGAGAAGGAACCAAGGCAGGAGATGAAGAAGGCTTGCTGGAAGTGTCAAAGGAAAACCACCACAGCATGCTGCCCTAAATCATAGGAGGAGAAAGCTTCAAGGAGGGCAGTGTCAAATGACCAAAAAATTCTTTGACACAATAGTTTTATGATCCAAATTTTGGTGGAGAGATGGGCTGGTGTGTTAGAGCTATGTGGTAGAGCTGGCTTGCAAGAGCTGATTATTAACTTTCAAGAATTTCATGAGCTATTAAATTTTATAATTCATTACAGTTAAATTTTGATTAGATTAAAAATTAAATTTTATAGCCTTACAATTCAATAGATATTGTTAAAAACTGATAAATATTCAAAACTCTTCATTTTCTAATGATTTTATTTCATTTTACTGTTATCTGTACTTTATTATCCCTGTGTATAAATACTACATGATGGTTATGTTATTGATTACACACCTCTTCTCTGTGTTTGGTGATGTCATGCTGGTAGCTTGAAATCAACCATGATAGGAGTCTTTACACCATAGCAATTGGCAAAGGCTGTAAATCAGAGCTCTTCTCCCTAGAGAGCTGGTTGTTAAACATTTACTGGCACATCACTGTCCAAAGGAAAAGGAAGGATCCAGTGTAAGTTTCATTTAGATTAAGGACAATGGAGTAAGAAGCCACTGGAGATGTCAGTGGAGGAGGTGGAGACAGATGGAACCCTGATGAAGCAGGACTCAGAGGAGGTGGTGGGTTGAGTCCCAGAGCCTGGAGATAGGGAGGGCTCATCGTACACAGATATGGCAGAAGTTCCAGTTATGCATGTAACAAAGTAATGAGACTTTGTAGTCATACACCCAGAGAATATTTGGTCCTCCATTTAGTCCAATGCCCTTAATAACATTTTTAAATTCCCTTTAAAAATTCGTCTTTGAGAATATGACCATATTTCCATCTCGGCGAGACAGACCATCAGCCTGTTTATCTCACGTAAACTCTCTTCCTTAGCAAATTGTTGGATAGGCAATTCTTTTGTGTGTTCCTTGCACCTCAAGGTCACTGTGGAAGGCTAGACTGCTTCAATATGGACAATTTCAGTGGAATATCTGGAATCCAATTTACATGGCATTAAATAGTTTCAAAAAATACCTAGGACAAGTTAAAAGAGGGAACTTTTTATCAACCTTTTAAAGTCTCACTTTTGATAAACATACAAAGCTCACATTCTTTAAAAATATTTGAGCTTCAAATTAAACCATACATAATCACACACACAGACACAGACACAGACACACACACACACACACACACACACACACACACACACACAGAGACAACAATTGGGCAAAACACTGCATTGTTCTTAAACTATGCCTGCCTCCACCTTTCCTCCACCTTCTAGTATTGCCTCTCCCTTCTCAGGAGAGTGTGCTGCCTACAAGTTGAGAGTAGTAGGATTTATAAACTAAGCAATGGAGGTCAAACAGGCCCATCTAAAAGGCAGGGTGAAATAAAAGCTGAGAAATCCCAGTAACTGAACTGTTACCTCCCCAGTTCTTTACATCACACACCCTCCTGTGGAAGCAGGAAATGGTGGCTTTCACTCTGTGCATTGCTGTTTTCTCCTCTTTCCACTTAAAATGATTTTGCATGATACTCCTCAGATTGCATAATCATCTCTGTAATTGTCATTCCTAGTGACCACTTAATATTCCATTATATTAATAGAGTACAGTCTGCCTAAGCCATTTCCTCACAGTTGGGTACCTGGGCTGTTTCCAATTATTCATTTTAATATATGGAAGGGCTCAGCACATCTTTTTACAAACATTTTTGTTTCCTTGGAATTATTCCTTGGGACATGTTCTGCCAAGAGCCCTACTGGGTCAAAGAGTAGGATCATTTTTATGACTTGTCACATATTGCAAAATTGCTCTTGAAATGATTTCTTTTTTCAATTTATGGTGCCACCAGCAAAGTTGAGTGTGTCTCTTCCCCACAACCCTGTCAACAAACAATTTTGTCATTTTAATTCATTTCTCCTGTTGTTCTCCTGATTGTAGCACAATCCATGTAGCTAAGGAGATGCAATCAGGAAAAAAAATCTTCCCCTAATTAAAGCCCGGTGCAGCAATGTGTGGGTGGAATTAACATATATCATAAAGAGTTAAGAAACATTCTATCATTCAAGGAAAAAAACAGGATTTTTTTGGGTTGTCCTTTTGAAGGATTAGGAACAAAAGAAAGAATATACATAAGACTACATGCACAGGGAAATGATGAGAAGCATTGTATAAAATAAAACAAGAATGTAAATATTCTTGCTATTATTTTCAGCACTTCATGAAGCAAAAGCATTACTGGAATTACCAAATCTTAAAAAGTAAAGCTGTAGAGTAAGCCTTGTCTTTGTTATTTCTGTTAAATATGTTAAATTAAACACAATATGTGGGGTATTATCTTTCTCTCTGTTTGGCCTGAAATCTGTTTTCTCTCTCAATAGACATAATCCAAAATAAGAGCAATGAAAGCACTATTGAATTGGATTTTGCATTTTTAAGAGTGTTCATTATTTATATAGCAATCCCTAAAGACTGCATGTGGTATCTCTGGCGTTTATAACAGACAATGGACCTATACAGCACATTCCTTCAAGAGGACTGCTGTATTTATACTTTATTATTTTTGGATATTTAAAAAAGATTTCCTCTAAAGGAACAAGACTTGTGTTTTTAGGTTTCATGGAAAATCTTCTCAAAGGAAACAACTGCAATCAATGTCACTACCAGATTATTTCACGAATTGCAATTTTGTATTCCTAGGATAGAAAAAACGTCTTAAGGCTGCTTGTATTGCACTCTCCTTTTAGTTGCTTATTAGAGTTTTAACTTGTATGATCTTAGGCTTCGAAATTGCTGTTGACTCTTGAGAAGTTTCTGGAGCATGTTTTGCACAGTGAGATTCCCCAGCACACATTTTTACTGACTGGGTGCCCCTCCTTGGAACAAAGAGCCTGTGCCTGCACAGCACAGTGAGGTACAACGTTGAGGCACCTTCCAGGTAACCTAGGCCAGGAGAGCAGCTTCTGCCCCAAGTAGTGGACGTAATTTCTCTTCATGGAGTGGAATGAAATTCCATTACTGTTGCTCTTTCTTTCTAAGAAATGACTTATTTTTCTCTGTTTTAACCTAGCCAACATCCCTGTTTGAGAAAGGAGAACTTATTTTTCCCTATTATTTAGCCAACAACTCTAACGCATTGGATATCATCTTCCCTTTGGGAAATGGCCCCATTTGGTCTCTGAGACCTTTTTCTCTGATTCTCCTACCCTCTGGGAACTTCTTATATGGAATCATTTGTGGCTCTTCTTCCTCCTCCCACCTTCAGATGCCAGTGTGTGCCAAGCTTAAGCCTTCTTTTCTGTGTGTCTTTCTCCAGAGAGCTCATTCATCTCAAGGCTTCTTCTGCCAGCTCTGGACTGAAACCCCAAAGTGAACATATCCAATCACATTCCTCTCCCACAGGCTCCAGCCTTGTATCTCCTGACAGTTGTCCACAGTGTCACTGCCGTACACCTTTCCCCTGCCGCATCTCCCTGGCCATTGCCTCCTATGCAGCAGATTCGAGAACCCATCTTCCTTCCCAGGACGTTCAGGTTAGCTTCTTCTCTCAGCAGCAACTCCCCTCTCAGCTATCCAGACTTATCTCCTGCACCTTTGATGGGCCCTTCTTTGAATCCCCAAATCTGAGTGCCGTATTGTTCTGGGTTTACTCAAAAATATCTCTCACATGAGTCTCCCCATCTCCACCCAATATGTCACCCCAGTTTTAAGCTCTTCTTCCCACCCAGCCTTTGAGTGCACACTGCTTCCGCAGTCTCTCCTGTCCACCCCTCTCCAGCTTCCTGAAACACCATGGCAGCTCCCATGCTTGGGGGCTCTCAGTCCTACTACATTCCCTCTACACCAGGTTCCTCATCTTTCTTGGTCTTTATGATCTGGCTCTATGAAGTGAATGTTATTTTCCTCCAACCTCCTGCATGAACCATTTCTATGGGACAATTTTCTTATTTTTGGATCTGGGCGATAATCATGTGCAGGAACTCTCTCTCATACTGCTGAAGTTTTCAGGAAGCTTGTGAGCCAGCTGGTAAACACAGTTGTCATTAAACTTAAAATTAAATAACTTAGGTTTAAAAAGTTAATAAATACTTAAAACTCATAGCTTCCACATGGTTTTACCATTATCTGTGCTCCTGAGTTCATTCACGTCTATCGTATCTTAATGGTAGAAATATGCTATGATGGTTTGCTAATGCCCATCCCTTCCAACTACCCATTCCGTGATGTCATGCTGGTCACTTCAGATTAGCCACATTGGGAGTGTTTATGCCTTGGAAATTGGCAAATGCTACTAATCAGGTCATCTTCTCTCACCCACCAAGAGAGGGTTGCCAAACGTTTATCAGCATACCGCTGTACTATGCATGCCATATATATATATATATATATATATCTCCTCTCTCTGGGATTTTGTTCTTTTAACCTCTTATCAAGCATATCTTCAGCTTTTTCCTTGACATAAAATTTTTACTGATCTATTAACATCCAGCTAAGTCTCTCCTTCTCCATGGCACTTCCTCTAATAATGCTCACTTTAATTGGTCTGTTTTCCGTTCAAACCCACTTATCCTTTATATCATGAACCATAAAACCTAGCCCTTAATAGTATATTTCCCATTAATTAGTTTTAAATCATTGATTACATCTCTTGTTATTTCACCACATTCATTATTGTGAGTGACATGCCCTGTGCTGGTTTCACTTCCGGCCCCAAACCATTTATTACTGTTTCATATATTTGTGGGGTTTCTGCAAATACACTCAGACCATGGAAAGACACCAATTGTGTTACTTCAACACTCTTTTGGGCCCTGGCACAATGCTGGGACACTTATAAGAGATGAGTATATATTTGTAAATAGACACGAGGCTCTGTAAGTACTTGGTGCTTAAGGAATAGTGATGGTGACTATGGCTGAATTTCAGAAAAAATGCATTCATTCAAGTTGCTCAAATTTTTTGTTTCAAGTGCTCAAGTTTCAACCCCAAACCTAGCACAGGGGGAGGGGGAGAGTCTAGGGAATGCTTGGAAGACTTGCATTCAGTGCCCCGTGGTCAGGTCACACTAGTCCTCGGCTCCATTCTTCAGTCTTTGTATCCAGGTGATGTTATTTGTCCTGGTTACAGACTTGGTTGCCAGAAAAGTATGTAAAAGTGCTTGTAAAGTGCTCTTTTAATATGCAGACCAAGGGCTTCGATTGGCCCATCCTCCACCATATTTATGTGATATTCTTCTTCCAGTCATCCTTAAGCAAGAATAAAAGGACTAATTTATGTTGATTGCACACGTTTTTCTCCTTTCTTTCCTGAGATAAGGAAGCAGAAAGCCAGGACTGACATATGAAAGTTGACTAGAAAAGACAGAAGCCTGGGCCTGTTGTAGTGATCAGTATTGAGTCGTCATAGCCCCGCCTCTGAAGGCTGGTGTGTCCAAAAATTCCTCCATAAATACAGCCCCCATGGGCGCTTAATTTGGATGCATTTGACCATCCTCCGAGGAGAGTAGGGCAGATGTGATTATTATTCCTATGTTTTGGTCAAGGAAACTTAGGCTGAAGAGGTTCAGTGACTTTCTCAAACTTGCATGGCCACTGGGTGGCCAAACCAGGTGAGAACCCAGGTCCAGCATACACCTATAGACACCTGTTGTCTCACTCTAAACCATTCAGCAACTTTCCATCTTTTCATGAAGTTTTAGGTCCAATTGCCTCTTTGTGACACAGTGCAAAGAACCCGCTCTGGGAGTCGCCCGGGTTTCTTTGGAGCATCTTACACCACCTTGGTGTGCCCTAGGAGATGACTGCACTTACTGTACCCCCATCACGGGGCTTTGAGAGGATAAAAGGAGCTAGTAGGTGTGATAGTCCTTTGAAAACTAAGTTGCCATATGAATATAGGACATCATAAAAAATAACAATAGTTCTGTCTCTTTGAAGTGGCTCCTAGAGAAGTTGGTGAATGAAAAATATACAAGTGCATTGTACCTGTGCTCTGTTCTCTTTGGTTTTCCTTGAATTTTCCAGACTGCATCTTCCATAAAAAAGGCATTGAGAAATCCACATGGTTGTGTTCCCTCCTTTTTTCTTTTCTGAGGTGGAGTTCACCTTTGTCACCCAGACTGGAATGCAATGGTGAGATCTCAGCTCACTGCAACCTCCACCTCCTGGGTTCAAGCAATTCTCCTGCCTCAGCCTCCCAAGTAGCTGGGATTACAGGTGTCCACCACCATGCCCAGCTAATTTTTGTATTTTTAGTAGACGCGGGGTTCCACCATGTTGGTCAAGCTGGTCTCAAACTCCTGACCTCAGGGGATCCACCCACCTTGGCCTCCCAAAGTGTTGGGATTACAGTCGTGAGCCACCACACCTTGCCTGTGTTCCTTCCTTTACAGAATCTCTAAGACGGTTGTGGCAGTTAGTCTGGCCACCTTTTCATCATGTGGCAAAAGAGACCAGCCATAAGTTGGTAACTTTGTACAACTGTTAAATCAAGCCTCATCCATCCATTTCTGACATTGAAAAGACATCATATTGTCCCTCAAGTTCCTGCCACAGTCATAAGCACCTGGTTCTCGTTGTGGTGGGGTCATATGACTGCTGTGGGGTCTGATTAGACAGTTTGAGAAGTAGCCGAGGCAGGGATGAGTAAACATCCGGTGGAAACACCAGGTGGGACAGGCTTTGGGCCTCTAGTGAACCCGTTCTCATCCACTAAAGTGTTCGTGTAGTTCTTCTGAGAGCAGGAGCAAATCAGGCTGAGGACAGACATTTGACTGAGTCTCAGTAATAGACTTATGAAATGGGGATAGGACTTTTTTGTGTTTTGGTTGTTTGCTTTTTGTTTTTGCAAACTGCTCATGTGCTTTTTCCCCTTGGCATTTTTGTGGGCAGAACTTCCCCCCAGTTCTCCTTATGCAGTTTGAGCCATCTGTTGCCCCTCGGGGAGGTTGGGAAATAATCAGAATTTTTATGTCAGGATGCACAGAGAAAGGAAGTTTATGACATATAAAATAGAATTTTGCAGCAAGACAATAGTATTGAAATCCAGATTTTGCAGAGAGGAAGTGGACTTTCAAAATTTATTAACATTTTAAAACCCAGAACTAGAAGACTCATCTCCTAAAATTTTTCCATGATTATGGAAAAGACAGACTTCAGCTTGTGACAAGTAGACTTTGAGGCTTGTTGCTCCTGGGCAGGGGAAAGCTATGATCTATGAGAAGAGCTAGAAGGCGACGCTATGTGGATCTGGAATTGTGAGTGCAAAGAAGAAACAAGAAGGGAGACAACTGGGTCAGGATCAGGGATCTTGATCACCTTGGGGCCACCAGAAACATCCAGATAGCCATGAGAAGGCCAAAACATCAAGACTAGTTACATGCCTTCTAAGGTATATAAAAGGGGGCTTCAGGCCAAGTGTGGTGGCTCACGCCTGTAATCCTAGCACTTTAGGAGGCCAAAATGGGTGGATCACTTGAGGTCAGGAGTTCGGGACTAGTCTGGCCAACATGGCTAAACCCCTTCTCTACTAAAAATACAAAAAAAAAAAAAAAAAGCCAGGCATGGTGGCACATGCCTGTAATCCCAGCTACTCAGGGGACTGAGGCAGGAGAATCATTTGAACTCGGGAGAAAAGAGATTGCAGTGAGCCAAGATCATGCCATTGCATTCCCGCCTGGATGACAGAGCAAGACTCTGTCTCGAAAAAAAAAAAATGAGGGGGCTTCAGATCTTTTGGAGGACCCCTGGTTTTGGCCACTTCCATAGGGCATGGAAGGATTGGCAGAGGGCTGACAGTAAAGTGGGAGGCAAGACACCAAACCCCAGCCCTAGCATCCACTCTCATCATCACACTCCCGGAGTTGATGGTGGTGGGGACTGTTGGCTAAACTGAGAAGCACAGTTTAGAACTCTGGCAAGAGACTGTTTCCCAGCCTGTCCCTGCAGCAGCCTGGGTAATACCTATCAATTCAGTGGGTCAGGCAGAAGGAAAACCAGAGATTAGCCTCTTTAGCTGTCTTCAATGCCAGTATGGAATGGACGAGTAGAAGTGCCTGGATGACCTCAAAGGGTCAGGCAGAAGTTGATAAGGAAATCTGGCTAGGGAGCTTTCCAATAGTGGGGTGGGTTCAGAGATGACCCTCCCTCCCTCATCAAAATCATGAAAATTCCGTCTTTCCTCCAACACTGGCTGCCATATTGGAAAGTAACAAAGCAACCACAGGAGGAAAGTGAGCTGTCCTATAAAGACTATTAAAATGTGAGCTATCCTAAAGGGAGTCGAACTTTGAATAAATGGACTGAATGTTTAAATCGAAAGGAGACAGTTTAAATTGGAAAAAGCCTGAACTGTTGTTAACTGGCCAGTCTTAGAAGCTCCTACTGCCCAGCAGGCTAGCGTCTCATGAGAAATATCAGATGAAGCTTCAGAGACAATAAAGAATACTTTCTTTGAATCGCTGAGTTTAAAATGTGAGTAAATTCACGGTCTCCATATATTTGCATTCTGTGTCCCCTCTCCCCCAGCGAACATTTTGGATGGGATTCCACCCTCCTGCAAGCTTCTCTGAAAAGTGGCCACTGTCTAAGCTACGTTGCTGTTTGTGGTTAGTGTTGTTCTGGGCTAAGGTGAGAAAACTGGCTGGTTATGGGGTTCTATCGGAGGTTTCTATTTTCCCTGCGCTGACAAAGGTTAGATGGGCTGACCGAAAGTCTCACTATTAGAGTCACATATTCCTTCAAGGATGGAAGAGAGGGGAAACTTTCAACACTCCCTGGACCATAGAGGAGGAAACTGCATAGGCATGACACGTATTTATACACAAATGCATAGAAAGTAAATATGTCCAACTATATAATACTTTGCATTCACCTGTCAAGGGCACGGGCTAAGGGCATTCATTCCCTGAGGGGTATGACTTTGCAATCTTACATGTCTCCCCCACTGTACCAGAAGTAGGGAACAGAGTAGACTTTCAGAAAAGCATCCCGACATCATTTAGGTCTTGTGACAGCTATTTTGCCCTCTAAACTCCTACAGTGTTTTCTTACTGGATTACTTTTCTATTTCTCCCAAAGCTGCATGCTTGGTGCTGGCAATGTTATTATGACCCTAGCCCTGGCTAATCTAGAGTGGAGACAAAGTGACCTGTTCACCTTCCCTGTCTCCTGGGCCGTGGCTAGGTTACCAGAAAGGCCTGGGGTAATTTCTTGGCATGGCTGCTCACCAAGGGCTCAGCCAGCAGCTGGGAATTCTCTACAACATATAGACTAAGTCCCGAATTAGCTTTTAGCTTGCATAGGGCTCCCAGGAACGCTGAGATAGAACAATCTGGGTTTAGCCCTTAGGCCTAAAGTCTTAAAGTATTAAAGGCACAGTTTGTTGTCACATCAGTATTCATGGTGGAGCAATACTACTATGTGGTACTGCCAAGGATGCTGACATAAAGAGTCCCAGGTGTGTGGTTTTGAATTTAAAAATGTTTTTAAAATGTATTACATTGTAAATGTAGGATTTTGATGTTTTTGTGGTAAAATGGAAGTCTCTTTCAGATTATGTACATTAATACATGCACAATTTTTAGAACAATGCCTGTCCCATAGCTTGATCAATATTAATAACATGTCATCCAGCCTTAAGATGGATTGATGCATAGTAGTGGGCTGGTGAAAGTTACTGTTTATTTGCAAGGCTGGGATAAATGATTTCTGGGTACAGGTATCGACATGCATGAAGCACTTCCTTTGTAGTCAATCTGTTTTCCCTTTGGCCTCATAAACGGGAATTTGAATAACTGTTTACTGTATTGATTAGTTTATGTGGGGCAGGAGTCACTAAGCAGTGGAATGAGTTTAAAATATGTCCCCCTAGCAAAGATTTCAGAAAGGGCCCCTTGCCCTTAATTCATGTCAAAATATACTCAGAAACGATCTGACCCTGTCTCTTGCCAAATGCAGGCGCTGTCTTGGAGATTTTTAGGCCTCTTGGGAGTGGCTGCCAACAGGCAGTTGTCTTCACTGGCAGTGAGGATACCACAGCCCCCCCATGTCACCAGTTCTGGTTAAGACAGATGGGCTTGTCTTCTGCCTCCGAGACTTCTGGGTCTTAGCCAGAGTCAAGGGTAAGTTGGGGAGTGAGGCTGGAGTGGGGTGAGACTGCCTGGGGCTGGAAGATAAATGGTTTCATCAGTTTGACAGAGGAGGAGGGAGATGGGCCGCAGGACTTGCAAAACATCACATCTTGGCAAAAATACTTTACAAAACAGGAGATTCCTGGAAAGCAATAATGCTGACAGTGGAGAGCCGGGTTTTTGGGTCTGATACAGAAGGGGTGCTGAGCCCGAGAACAGGCTGGCCTCTCCCGCTGTCTGCAGGCGCTATTTTGGCCACAGGCACTGCCTTCAGCTCCTGCTCCTTCTGGGGCGTGTACTGTTCATGCAGCATCTCCAGCACTACAATTGGAAAACTTGCCTTTGCTTGGGTCAGAATAGACCTGGAATCTGGTCATGGTGCAGGCTGTGTCCCCTACTTCTAGGACTCCCCCCCACCCCACATGCCCGCAGCTTTCCAGACTCAGCTCAACTGCCACCTTCCCCCAAACCTTTCTCACCTGGGCCTCTGGCCTGACCCTCCTCTAAACGGGACCACACCTTGTTCCATCTTGCAGTGCTTTCTCACACACAGCAGTGCTTCTGTTTGACACAGTTGTAGGTATCTTTTCCCTTTTAGAGTAGATTTCTTGAAGTGTTTTGGCTCATCCATTGTGAGGATCAAACCGATTCTCTTCAAACAGCTGCATGCAGCCTCCAGCAGGCTCTGGTCGGTGCCTTGGCCCGTCTCCATGTGGGGCCCTCCACCTGGCCTTCTCTGTCCGCTGAGTCACAAGTGCTCCAAGCAGGCCTGGACCAAGTGTTTGGGTCCTACATGGAACTAGAGCATTGCAGGCATAGCAGTTTCTGTTACCTGGGGTGTGTGTATGTGAGTGCTTTGTGAGATTCTTCTCTGAAGCTGGGGGCTGTGGCTTCAAGCCAGTGTAGCCGATCAGTGAAAGGCACCAGGTGATGCCCGTCGACAAGGGAGATGGACATCTAAACACGTGAGGACAGGAGCCTGCCAGTTATTAATTTCCAGCACTTCCTCCCAGTGAACTTTCAACCAGAGCTGTGAACCAGAAGCGATGGACTTTACTGAACTTTCTGTCTTCCCTAGCTCACTCCAACTAGTGAGGAATACGGCGGTGGGTAGACTGGCTTTGAGACGAGGCACAAGAGGGCTTGGACTTCCACTGGGTGCATGCTACCTGGCTGTCGTGGGCTTAACTGTGTCCCCACAAATTCACATGCTTGAAGTCCTAACCTCCAGGACCTCAGAATGGGACTGAATTTAGAGATAGGGTCTTTAAAGAGGTAGCCAAAGTTGAACGAGGCTGTTAGGATGGGCCTTAATCCAGTCTGACTGGCGTCCTTATAAAAAGAGATTAGGACACAGACTCACAGAGGGATGACCATGTGAAAATATTAATACTAGAAGCAGTGGCCATCTGTAAGCCAAGGAGAGAGCCTTCAGAAGGAAACCAACCCTGCTGACACCTTGATCTGGGACTTCCAGCCTCTAGCATTGTATTTTTAAAAATCTGTTGTTTAAGCCACCCAGTCTTGGGTACTTCATTATGGTAGCCTTAGCAGACTAATATAGTGACAGAGGCATGTGTCAACACACATAGTTCTGAATCATCTTAAATATTCACATCCTGAAGAGTCTGTAAGCAATACAAGTGTCACTCATCCAAAACTCTGGACACTTCCTCTCTTGGGGCTGTAGAGCTAGCAGGGGAATTCCAGAAAGGCAAAACACAACACACGAGTTTGTGATCTACGGTGGGAAGCAACATAAATGTGTGTTGCTTGTTCTGTGTGCCCAGGAGAGTCTGATGGAAATACAGATCAGAGGCCAGGTCGAGTCTGGACCTGGGAGGTGCTTGAGGGTTGCTTACTATCCTTGAGATGAATTAGGCTTGGTGGATTGGAGGACGGATGTGTGATGCCACTGGTCCCTAAGCTGGCCCCAGGAGTCCTCTGAGACAGACAGGAAGACCTTGGGCAACCGGAGACTAAACCAGGCCTGGGGACTGATCACCGGGGTGTTTTTTCCACGGCTTCTGCTGACAGCTTCCTGGGACTTATGAGGACCAGGCATTGTGACTCCATTCAGGAGGTCACAGAGGGCAGGCTGTGAGCATTGAAGGGATTTCTTTCCCCAGTTGTGGTTTCTGAAGTTTGTCAGCCTGAAGCTTGCCTGAGAGTGAGTAGTTTGTGGCCTTGGTATGACACTGACAGTTTTTGTATAATTTGCAAAGGTTGAGGCAATTTATTTTAATTGAAAACCTCTAGGTGTATTTCCGGCAGTGATATTCCCCAGATGACCCCTTTGCTGGATGGGAAGCTAAACAAGAAAATGTGTGTGTTTCAGAAAACCTGATGATTCCAGTTTCAGACAAGTCCTTCCAGTCCACCCCCCCAGTCCTGCATCTGCTAATGTGCAGTTGAAAGGCTCTGTGTAACTTGGATCTACAGAAACTGTCAATTCTGAAAGGCTGCCTTTTGGTCTTAAAAGGTGTCCTTGAAATTACTCCCAGGTTTTGGCCCCGACTGACTTTCCAGTGAAATCTAATTGGCTGGGTTTAGAACACAGCTGTGAGGATTTTGAAGCTGCCTTTGAAGGTGAACTGCTGGTGCGCTATTGCAGTGAGGACATGCACAGAGATCCCAACCGGAGCTCAAGAGTAATAATACTGTGGTACCTTTTGGAAAATGCTGTTGTCAGGTAGCCCCGGCGGGATGGGAACTGTGAGCTGGTAGTTCATCTTCCTCTCCCCAGTTCTTATCACCTTTGTGTGACTAATGGACTAATCTGCAGATAGCCGTCGGGCAATGGGTGTCATCTCTGGCCACAAGCAGAGAAAGCTAATAGACTCCCAGAAGACCTGCCCCATGGCCCAAGCCTCATTATGTCTCTCGGTTTCTAGGCCTGCAAGTTGACTGTAGATGTACAACACCACATGGATATCTGCTAATGACAGAGCATCCCACATGCCTGCTAGGACATCCTTTTTTGTCAGCATCTCACTTTTGCAGTGGCCAAACCCAAACATATATTACCTTCCCCCAAATTGCTTTTTCTTCTACCCTCCTTGTTTCTGCTCATGGCCCCACCATCCTTCGGTCACTCTGGTCAGAAGCCCTTGGCTGCTCGGCCACTGCGGGCTTTTCCTTCACGTGTCATTACTTGTTTCATTCTAGATCAAATCACTCTAGTTTATTCTCTCACCACTTCTCTTTGGCAGAATCTCTGTAGCCACCAAACTGGTTTTCATATCTCCCACTTCTCTATCTAATCTGCTGATTTGTAAATTTCAATGTACATTAAAATCTAGGAGACTGTTAAAATGGTGATTCCTGGATCCCACGCCCAGATACTCTGATTGAAGATCTTGGGTGTTTCCTCTGTATTTTAAAATGCTCCTGGGGAGGTGGGGGTGGTTCTGATCCTGTTGGTAGAGGACCACATTTTGAGAAGTTCTGCTGTTATCTTTCCTGGCCCTTGTGGTTAAAGAAGTCTTCCTATGGCGCAGCTACAATTGGGCTTCTCCTCAGCTCAGAAGCCACTCAAGGCTCCCCAGTGCTCAGCACACCACTACTCTACTAAGTCAGGTTTTCGGGACCTTGTGTATATCAATTGTGAACAGCCTTATTTCCCAGTTTTCCCACTAACCATGTGGTCTTTTCAGTGGATTTCAAACTTACTTAGGAGATAGTCAATTAAAATAACTATATAAACAGTGCCAAGTCAGTGTCCTATACTAAATTCTAGTATAGACAAGTGATCACAGGGACCAAAGACATTTTAAAACTTGTAAAGGGCACATATGGAAAATTTTTTAGAATTTGATTTTTTACTGTGATTTGGGAAAAACAGCACTTGTTGATATTGTTTGAGCAATACTTTGGCTCAGCCCTTGAGATAGTAGGATGCAGAGGGGTGTGTAGTTTGGAAAACATGGCCTAACTGAACATGGCTACTTGGCTGTGATGGTTAATTATGTGTCAACGTGGCTAGCAGCAAGGTGCCCAGATTGAACATTGTTTCTAGAGGAGTCCTGAGGATGTTTCTGGATGAAATTAGCATTGGAATCAGTGCACTCAATAAAGAGGATTGCCCTCCTAAAGCAGATGGGCATCATCCAATCCCTTGAGGGCCTGAAGAAAACAAGAGGCAGGGGGAAAATTTGCTTCTTTTGGGTTCCTGCCTGCCTGGAGGAGCTGGGACAGCTTCTCTCATGTTCTCTGACTCTCTAACTGGGATTACACCTTCAGCTCCCCTGGTTCTCTGGCCTTCGGAGTCAAATGGAATCACACCACAGGTTTTCCTGGGGCCGGTTTGCAGACAGCAAATCCTGGGACTTCTCAATGTCCACAGTCATGTGAGCCAGCTCCTCATAGTAAGTCTATATATGTATATCAGTATCAAAATCCGTGTGAGGGTTTTTCAGAGGACCTATATGAGAATTCTGTTTCTCTGGAGAACCCTAATACAGATTTTGATACTGAGAGTAGTTCCAGAGGGCCAGAATTTTAAAGATGAGTTTTCTAAATAAGTTCTGGGCTTTCTGAAATTGAATCTCTAATCTAATTAGATTTAAAGACACTACTGATGCTATTTCCAGTAGTAAAGAGAGCAAGGATAGTCCATGGTGTGAACTGTTTATAGAAATGCATAAAATACCTGCATAGAATACAGTTAACTACTTATAAGAGGTAAGGATCTAGGTGAATCTGTGTATAATACTTTCAAACATTTCCAAAAAGTGAACAAATATAGTGAATGGGTTGGTTGTTCTTAATGATCTGAGCTCAGGGACTTGAAGTGCTGAACATGGGCTCCCAGTTCAAGTGCTCCACAAACGACTTAAGTCTTCTTGTGTGCCCTAAAAAAGAGCCTGATCATGTGTAGCCACAGAGATGAAATTGCTGAAAATCAAACACAGAACCTTATCTTTCAGCTGGCTGAATTACAACACAAATTGAGCTCCCAGACTTGCAGGGTAAAAGTGAGGGCCTTGATTAGGAAAGAATGGGATCTGTAAATCAGGATACAGAGGTGTGGGAAGACCGTGATGAAGCTGGGGACATTAAGGCCCCAAATTCTGATGATTTTGCTTTGCAAGTGGCAGATGTCTCCCTATCTCCGGTGGAACTGACGTCCTTACCTCCAGCAAAAGTGGTTTCCTCAACCTCAGTGGCTATGGCCTTCCCACTCCCAGGTAATGGCATTGCCATCCCAGTGGTATCAGCCTGTCCACTTCGGTCTCAGGAGGATTAACCCTGCATTGCCTGAGGAAATTGTAATGACATCACTTGAGGTGGTTGCCTTGGAAAACAATGCCGATTCTCTTCAGGACCTACTTCCACCATCCTTTTTTTCCAGACCTATAACTTGACTGAAGTCCTAACAGGCCCCTAAAGGTGAGCCACGTGTGACCCATGAGAGTAATTGTAGTCAAAAGAACTACTTGAGTTTTAAAATTAATGTAGGCAGAAATCCAAGGAACACGTGTAGGACTGCACGCTAAGAGTGTGGGATAATTGTGGAACGTAAAATTGGATCAGGCCAAATTTATTGGCATGAGCTCACTAAGCAGAGATTTTTCATCTAATATTGCAGTTCATGGAGTTAGAAAGGGCTCTAACAGTTTGTTTGTTTGGTTGATTGTCTGAAACACAGATCCAAAGGTGTCTCACTGTGAGCAAACTGGAAATGGCCTACCTACCTTAGTTTAATGTAGAGGAAGGGAATCAAAGGCTTAGGGAGATTGAAATGTTATACTGGTTTTGTCACTTAGGATCTACTCACCCACCCTAGGAGGCTACAGAAGATGTAACATACATTTCAGCAATACTGGAGAAGTAAATTTGTGAGAGGAGCCACAGCATTCTTGAAGACCTCTGTGATTGCTCTTCTCTGTAGACCAGACCTGACAATGAGAAGCACGGTTACTGAATTGGGGAACCTAAACACAATGGGAATAAATAGATCCCTGGGTGGCAGGGACCAGGTAGTGGCACTAAACAGTCAAAGGTAAGGTGGGCAGGGTTACCGTAATGGACAGCAGAATCAAAGGAGCAATCAGAACAGTCTTACTCCTGCAGACTCTGGCATTAGCTAATTGATCATGGTGTTTGTAGAAGTGGAATAGATAGGAAGCCTACTAAATTCTTACTTGATCTTTATGAGCAAAAAAGTTATAGGTCAAGTGAACAAAAGTCCAATTTGAATAATAAAAAGAGTCATGACCTCTCAATCAATTCCTGGACTTGAGCCTTTTACAGGCTCAGAACCCCTTGAGTGAAACTGGGTTCCCTCAAGGAAGAATCCTCATTACACTATAGAAAATTTATACTGTTAATCTTCTCCCCAGCTTTCCCCAGAGGAACATACAGCCTTAACAGGGTTATTATATTAGGGAAAAGGAAATAATCAGACCTTCTGGGGACTGCTGGACACTGGCTGTATTAATCTGTTCTCATGCTGCTAATGAAGACATACCAAAGGCTAGGTAACTTATAAAGGAAAGACATTTAATTGGCTCACACTTCTACATGCTGGGGAGTCCTCACAATCAGGGCAGAAAGGGAAGGAGGAGAAAAGTCATGTCTTACATGGCAGCAGGCAAGAGAGCATGTGCCAGGGAGCTCCCTTTTATAAAACCATCAGATCTCATGAGACTTATTCACTATCATGAGAACAACATGGGAAAGACCCACCCCCATGATTTAATTACCTCCCACCAGGTCTCTCCCATGACATGTGGGAATTATGGGAACTACAATTCAGGATGAGATTTGAGTGGGCACCCAGCCAAATTATCTCATTGTTTCCCTGGCCCCTCCCAAATCTCATTTCTTCACATTTCAAAACCAATCATGCCTTCCCAACAGTCCCCAGAATCTTAATTCATTTCAGCATTAACCCAAAATTTCACAGTCTAGTGTCTCATCTGAGACAAAGCAAGTCCTTTCTGCCTATGAGCCTGTAAAATAAAAAGCAAGTTAGTTACTTCACAGATACAATGGGGGTACAGGCATTGGGTAAATATACCTGTTTCAAATGGGAGAAATTGGCCAAAACGTAGGGGCTACAGGTACCATGCAAATCTGAAATCCAGTATGGTAGTCACTAAATCTTAAAGTTCCAAATGATCTCCTTCGACTTCATGTCTCATATCCATGTCATGCTGATGCAAAAGGTGGGCTCCCAAGGCCTTGTGCAACTCCACCCCTGTGGCTTTGCAGGGTACAGCTCCCTTCCTTGCTGCTTTCATGTACTGGTGTTGAGTGTCTGTGGCTTTTCCAGGGGCACAATGCAAACTGTTGGTGGATCTACCATTCTGGCACCTGTAGGACAGTGGCCCTCTTCTAACAGCTCCACTAAGTACTGCCCCAGTGGGGACTCTGTGTGGGGGCTGTGACCCCACATTTCCCTTCTGCACTGCCCTAGCAGAGGTTCTCCATGAAGGCCCCACTCCTGCAGCAAACTTCTGCCTGAACATCCAGGTATATCCTTACATCCTCTGAAATCTATGCAAAGGTTCTCAAACCTCAATTCTTGACTTCTGTGCACCCAGACTCAACACCACATGGAAGCTACCAGGGCTTGGGGCTTGCACCCTCTGAAGCCATGGCCTAAGCTGTACCTTGGCCCCTTTTAGCCACGGCTGGAACAGCTGGGTTGCAGGGCACCATGTCTATAGGCTGCACACAGCAGGGGGGCCCTGGACTGGGCCCAGGAAATCATTTTTTCCTCCTAGTCAGCAGGCCTGTGATGGGAGGGGCTGCCATGAAGGTCTTTGACATGCCCTGGAGACATTTTTCCTATTGTCTTGGTGATTAACATTTGGCTCCTTGTTACTTATGCAAATTTCTGCAACAGGCTTGAATTTCTCCCCAGAAAATGTGTTTTTCTTTTCTTTTGCATCATCAGGCTGCAAATTTTTCCAAATTTTTATGCTCTGCTTCCTCTTGAATGCTTTGCCACTTAGAAATTTCTCCTGTCAAATACCCTAAATCATTTCTCTCCAGTTCAAAATTCCACAGATCTCTGGGGCAGGGGCAAAATGCTGCCGGTGTCTTGGTGTAGCAAGAGTGACCTTTAGTCCAGTTCTCAACAAGTTCCTCATCTTCATCTGAGACCACCTCAGCCTGGACTTTATTGTTTATATCACTATTAGCATTTTGGTCTTATTTCTGGAGGAAGGAATGATTCTACCAAGAGACACAGTGATGATTCCATTGAACAGAAAGTCAAGACTGCCACCCAGCCACTTTAGGTTCCTCATGCCTCAAAAACAACAGGCAAGGATGGGAGTTGTGGTGTTGGCTGGGTGATTGGTTCTGATTACCAATGGGAAATTGGACCATAGCTCCACAATGAAGGTAAGGAAGAGTATGTCTGGATTATAGGAGATACCTTCTGGTATCTCTTACTATTACCATGTCCTGTGATTACAGTCAATGGAAAATGACAACAGTCCAATCCAGGCTGGGCTAGTAATGGCCCAGGCCTTTGGGGAATGAATGTTTGGGTCACCCCACCAGGTAAAGAACCGTCACCAGCTGAGGTGCTTGCTGAAGGCAAAGGGAAAACAATGGGTAATGGAAGAAAGTGGTTATTAATACCAGCTACAACAATGTGACTAGTTACAGAAATGGACTGTAACTGTCACAAATATTTCCTCCTTATTCTGCTGTGAATGTGTGTGTGTGCATATGTGCATATCTTTGTTTTCTTTCCTCTCTTGTTCCCTTACCATGCAACATAAGATGCACTGATTTTTGTCATAGTATTTAAATATTGTTAATTTCACACCGCAGTGTTTAAATTAGAGATATCAAGGGAAAGAGTAAACATCACTCAAGGACTTTACTTCTTCTGGAGAAAGGGTTAGTGTATTTTTGATTGTACAAAGGATGATCGTATCATGTTAGGTGGAATTATTACCTCATTGTTACCTTTATTTGAAGATTAAGTATGGTTTAAGGAGATGCGTATGGGTGACCAAGTTAACAAGGGGTGGAGTTGTGATGGTTAACTTCATGTGTAAATTTGACAGGCCTCAGGATACCCAGATTAAGCATCATTTCTGTGTGTGTCTGTGAGGGTGTTTTCAGATTAGAGCAGCATTTGAATTCATGAACTCCATAAAGTAGATGTCCTTCCCCAATGTGGGTGGGCATCATCTCATATGCTGAGGGCCTCAATAGAACAAAAGGAAGAGGAAGGAGGAATTTGGTCTCTTTTGCTTCCTGCCTGTCTGCTTTAGTGTGGATAATACATCTCATCTTTCACCCTTGAACTGGGATTTATACCATCAGCTCTCCTGGTTTTCAGGCTTTTGGACTCAAACGGAATCACCCTATAGGCTTTCCTGGATCTCCAACCTGCAGACAGTAGATGCTGGTACTTCTCAGCCTCCATAATCACATAAGCCAATTCTTACATCCTGCTGGTTCTGTTTCTCTGGAGAATATTAGTTCAGTGCTAGCACTCCTAAATAGAAAGAACATGGGCCTTGGAGTCAGCCAGGTCTAAATTCAAAATCTGATTCCACAGTTTACCAGCCTGTGGCCTTTTGTCTGCGACCTGTGACTTGGCCTCTCTGAGACTATAAAATAATGTTTCCTTTGAGGGTGAGAATTAAATACAACTTAGGTAAAGGAGAGTCAGTGTTAGTGAGAAAGGGTGAGAGGGTAGTGGTGGGGAAGAGAGGACTATGGCTTGACGCTGTAGGCAGCAGATAGCTCCCTGAGTTGAAGGAATGTGATTAGCTTAGAGGTCCTAGGAGTATAACCAGCTGGTAATGTGGCACGAGATTAAAAGTGCAGATTACAGCAAGAGAGAATAGTTAGGAGCCACACCACAAGCCACACATGAGGTAGTTTGGGCCAATCAAGATGGTGGCAATGAAAGAGGTAGGAGAGGAAGGCTTGGAGAGACACTTTAAACTGTTTCTTTTCCTGTGAATGCTGAGATTATAGTAAACCTCAGGCCTCTAGCGGATCATTTAGCAGATAATAGCTGTTAACACAGAAGAGGCAGTTCATAACTCCTAATTGTCCTGTCACCTTCCATTCTCTCCCAGGTTGAATCTGTTCTTCAGAAGACGTAGAATGAACTTTCCGAAGCACAAATCTTTTTGTAAGACTTCCCCTGTGTTCATCTTCTTTGGGCTCCACACTGCCCACAGGATAAAATCTTACTGCTTGAGTATGAACTAGATGGGCCCTTCATGACGTGGCCCTCGAGCTTCCTTACTGAAGGATGCTTCACACACAAATGCTCTTTCAAACACAAACTCGAGTTTGGTAACATTTTGAAAAATGTGTCTTAAGCATCATCTTCTGCATTGGTTAAGGTAACACTAGTTGCCTATAAAACCAACCCAAGAATGCGTTGGGGCTCAAATGCCATAGAAATTTATTTCTTGTTCTCCTAAATTTTAAATATGTTTCTGATCTGCTGGTGTCTCTCCTCCAAGAAGTGATTCAGGGACCCAGGCTACTTCCATGTTGTTTTTTTTCCATAAGAAAGACCTGAATCTTTCTCTCAAAACCAGTATGTTTATGAGAGAGATTATCCAACCAATGCCCCTTTTCCTGCTAGGCTGCAAGCATCAGGAGGGCAGAGACCAGATTAATCATTGAATCATCAACAACTAGTAGGAGCCCAATAACTTTTTTTTTTTTTGAGATGGAGTTTTGCTCTTGTTTCCCAGGCTGGAGTGCAGTGGCATGATCTTGGCTCACCACAGCCTCTGCCTCCTGGGTTCAAGTGATTCTCCTGTCTCAGCCTCCCAAGTAGCTGGGATTACAGGCATGCGCCACCATGCCTGGCTAATTTTGTATTTTTAGTAGAGATAGGGTTTCTCTATGTTGGTCAGGCTGATCTCGAACTCTTGACCTGAGGTGATCTGCCTGCCTCAGCTTCCCAAAATGCTGGAATTACAGGCGTGAGCCACCACACCTGTCCCGATATTCTTTAAATAAATGGATGAATGAATGAATGAATGAGTGAATGGTTGACTTCACTCATTCATTTGGGTATTGTGAAGATCAACAAATAGTTGATACCCAAATGAACTATCAACAATAGTTCTTCTGGAACTACTTTCTTCATTAGATAGAGTTCTTCTGGTTGCAATTTAAAAAACCTCAAAAAATGTAAGAATTAACAGAAATGTGTTAGAAAGTTGCTTGGCAAATCATTTAATTCAGGGAAGAGTTCAATGAGTCAACTTGAGAAAAATAGTAACTATGCTGTTCTAGTGATGTCAACCTCAGGAGTTAACAGTTAACAACCTCTTTCCTTTGCAACTTTGCTATTAATGTGGTTAGTCTTCACTCATCTCATCATCTCTTGATCTCATTCAAATTTGATTCCTAGAAGAGAGACGTTGATTGGCCCTTTTAGGTCAGGAATTTATTCCTATACCAGTCAGCCCTCAGGAGGCAAATTTCATGCAGGATAAATATGGCTGTCAGTGGGCCATTTCTGTGGTTCCCAAAGAAAAAGGAATCCCCATGAGCAAAAGATGTAGAGTTACCAAGTCAGGTGTGCAACGTGGTCTCTTGATTCATATTTAAGATTGTTTCTTCTTTCTGTCTCCCTATTTCTTTATATGATTTATAATGATGGTGGTGGAATCTCTAGGTTTTCTAGTAGGGAGAAATGACTGTGATGGAATGAGGAGGAAGGAACAAACACAAACTGGACTTCGGTAACATTCTGAAAAGTGTGTCTTGAGCGTCATCCTCTGCATTGGTTAAGGTAACACTAGCTGCCATAAAACCAAACCCAAGAATGTGTTAGGGTTCAAACACCATAAAAATTTATTTCTTGCTCTCCTAAATTACAAATATGTCCCTCATCTGCTGGTGCCTCTTTTCCAAAAAGTGATTCAGGGACCCAGACTCCTTCCATGTTTTTTTTTTTTTCCATAATCTACAGAATCTGCCAAGGTCACTGTATTAATATGCATCAAGTCTGTGAAAGGGAAAGAGCAAAGGGGATAAGACTTGGAAGTGATGCCCAGCACTTTTGCTCATATTCCACTGGCTAGGAGTCAGTCACAGGCCACATCTAGTTCCTTCAGAGACTAGGAAATAGAGCTAATCTGTGACCCCAGGAAGAAAAGGAGTGATGTTAGATGAACTGTTAGCCCCTGGATGGACTGTTAGCTGGATATGCCTGTAGTTGTTTCTCCTGGCGAGTGGGTGTGTGTGCTTGTAACTGTTTGTTCTGCACTGTGTTGCCCAGGGGCATATCTGGATGCATAGGAAGGTCAGAGTGTGTTGAGTGCCCAAAAGGATGGATTCTCTCCACACTTGTTCAGCTACATAAGGATGTTCCTCTCTCTAGAAACTTCCCCCTAAACTATAAGATCAAAACTCTGCAGGCCTTGCTGATACTATATGGCCTCCCTGCCCTGGGCACAGTTGGTTGGCACAGGGTTAGATGCCTGAATGATCGTCAGGTTCTCATCTGGAAATCTGAAATTCAATCAGGGAGTTAGATCTTGGAGGTGGGCTGTGGAGTCATCTACGTAGAAGCCGCATGGATGAAGAAAGCTTTGGAAGAACTGTGGCTCCAGTCTGCAAGGCCAGTTGCTCATGGCTTCTTGGTTGAGGGTATCTGTAGTATCAGATTATTTTATGTGTAAGTTACTCACCTTGGTATTGGTGGCTATTTCTTGCAGCCAAAATAATTTTAGTTAATAAAGAAAAATGTCATGTTTATTGGACCTTGAGCAAATCACTCAAACAGCCATAGATTTCTCATATATAAAATGAGAATAGTTTCATCTGCTCTGCCTGCCTCCTGGGACTGTTGTAACAGTTTAATGGAACAACGTACATGAAGTGCTTCAGAAACAGTGAAAATCCATACACACATAAGTGGGGCTATTTGTCCAAAGCAAGAAGAGTTTTAAGAGCTTTCTCCAAGTATGAAATAAGTGTTCTTTCTTTCTTTTTAAATTTTAATAGCTTCGTGGTCAATCCCTCTCAAGTTCAGGAAGTCTCCGTAGTTGGAGGCTTACTTTCCTTTTCTTTTGCTGATGTTTAATACTTTGATTACTTCTGACACTGAAATTACCCAGTACGGGGTTGCCCTTTGCCAAACCAAGCCTGATTTTTTTATTATTATTGCTGTTTGGGGCCATTTTCAGCAGCTCTGCTTGACAATCCAAATAGAGCAATTTTTCTCAACCACATCTCACCTAATGCCCTCTTTGCATAACACATTTCATACCTCCTTACTTTTCGGGAATGGAATTGTATTAGTTTGCTTGGGCAGCCATAACAAAGTATCACAGACTGGGTGGCTTAAACCAGGAGTCCCCAGACCCTGGGCCATGGACTGGTACTGGTCCGTGGCCTGTCGGGAACCAGGCCATACAGCAGGCGGTAGGCAGCGCGCAAGTGAGCATTACCACCTGAGCTCCGTCTTCTGTCCGATCAGCAGCGGCGTTATATTCTCATAGAGCGCAAACCCTATTGTGAACTGTGCATGTGAGGGACCTAAGTTGCATGCCCCTTATGATATTCTGACTAATGCTTGATGATCTGAGGTGGAACCATTTCATCCCAAAACCATCCTCCGCCCAACCCCATCCCACAGAAAAATTATCTGCCATGAAACCAGTCCCTGGTGCCAAAAAGGTTGGGGACTGCCGGCTCAAACAGCAGAAATGTACTGATTCAAAGTTCTGGAGGCCGTAGGTCTTGAGATCGAGGTGTCAGCAAGGTTGGTTCCTTCTGAGGCTGTAAGAGTCTATTCCAGGCCTTTCTCCTTGGCTTGTAGATGGTTGTTTTCTCCCCGTGTCTTTTTATACCATCCTCCTTCTATGTAGGTTTCTGTGTTCAAATTTCCCTTTTTCATAAGTACACCCTTCATCTTGCCTTAGGGCCTCCCCTAATGACCTCATTTTGACTTGATTGTTTCAGTAAAGATCCAATGTCCAAATAAATATGTTCTGAGGTACTGGGGTTAGAACTTCAGCATATCTTTTTTGGAAGACACAATTCAATCCGGAACAGAATTATAATTCTGTTGTAATTAACCATAGAGAGGTTATAATTAATCATATAACCTCTCTACACATATTATTTTTAAATGGTCGACAAAATGCTCTGACTTAAAAATAAATGGAAAGTTATCAATAATAAAATAGTATGTGTTTCCATAGGTAAATGCTCAGGCAGGAATAAAGTAGAAAATACTTTATTTTTTCTACAAGTTGGTACCTGGGCCACTATGTCACCTTGCTGAGAAAGAAACAGAAATGCAGCCTGCCAAGGTGAGCTATGTCGCTCAAACACTGTGCAAGGGGCCTTGCTGTCAGTGACATGGTGTCCCAAATGGTGACTGACTCAGGAAACCAAATACAACCCTCCCTCAATTGACATGGTAGTTGCCTTCCTGGAAACTTCAGCATATTTTAAAACCTTCCAAGAAAAGCTTTGTATTTGTATGTTAAACAGAACAGAGATTTTACCTACATGAAGCCCTGGTGAAACACTTGAAAATCAGGCATTATGTAGATGACTCGTCTCTGCAGGGGATTGTCCCAGGCATTGTAAGATGTCGCGCCTTCTTTGTTCCCACCAAATAAATATCAGTAGGACATCCCCCAGTCATTGTGACAAATGAAGGACACAAATTGCTAAAATGGTTCTGACCCGTTGAGAACCCTGGGAGGAGAGAGGGCTTCAGATCGTCCAAGGGAGCAACTGCTAAGAAAAGACAGGGGTGAGAGCCAATGTCTTTTCTTAGGGTGTGCCATGCTGAAAATGTCTGCCTTCCAATCAGATACTTGGAACCTCCAGGGTCAAGAAGGACGGCAGAGGACACAGTGACCTAAGCTTTCCTGTCTGCCATGTCATATGCCTGCGTGGGACTTGGAGGTCTCAATTATCTTTTCTCCTGAGTCAGATGTGCTAAGCCCAGCAAAAGACAATTGCTTATTTCAGAGTGTTTAGTCTAGCGATGAAGAAAGACTTAAGCAGCTACATTATAATACAATGTGAGTTAAGTATTGGATACTGTGGGAGTGTGAAAAAACGGACACTGTACCTGGGCTGAGATGTGGAGTATGATAAGAAAATTCTGGTCAAATATCAGGGTGTGACAGAAAAAGTGCCCCAGGGAGCAATGTATTGCTGTAGTGTTGCTTTCCTTCTCAGTGGGGACAGAAGATGATGAGGACATGGACAGGGAACCCCAATTTCACAGATAGGAAGTAGGATGTGGGATAGGGAGCTGGGGTGTCCCCTTGGACCCCATTCTCAATCTTGGTCCCACCTGAACTTCAGTCAATACCTGGAACTCCCAAAGTCTCCGTGCCCGTCACATCCCGTTCTTCTTGTTTCGTCACTTTTCTTAACTCTGTCCTCTGAATGTAAACTCTACCCTGAGCAGCAGAGAACAAATATTCAAGTGTGGCAGATCCTGGGGGTTCAGTCTGACTTGAGCTTTGGAGAAGCTGATCCTCTTGGGAGTCATGGCAGGCTCCTGATTCCATAGACAACCGCTAGATGCATCTTCCTGGGGCCTGCACTTATAAAGATACGGGTACAACGTGCTGTACCATCTGGAATCTCTTCCATGAAGGCAGAAGGAGCTGCCCTCTCTTAGTCTACCCTGCCTCCCATCTGTCCTCTCCTCACTAGCACGTGTTCCCAGCTGTGTTCACCGTCAGGGACGTTTTCATCCATGTCCAACCTCCTAACAAGGAACTCTGGATTCCAGCTAGAAGATGGGGACAGAGACATGTTTAAATGCACACCTAATGTCAACAAGAAGAATCAAATTAAACAAAAAAGCTTCTGAGTGTGGTCCAGGGCCTCAAGAACACATCTTTGTACTACGACTTGGATAAAGACTTTGATGAAGGGAACAAATGGGGAAAATGCGGTCCCTGCTTGCCCTCTGTGAAGCTGAAGGCGGCATAAACACTTCCAGGCATTATTTCTAGCCAGGGAAAGATGCTAACCAGTTGCCCAAACCCAAAGACTGCCAGAAGTAATAAGAAAACTCTTTAAATATGATTTTTCCATCTGTTTAATTTCTTATGCCGAAAAAGAAGAAAAAAAATATAAATAAATGATTCAGAGAAATGTCACATGCAATTACCTCCACCAGGGAAAAATAAACAAGGCTTCACTTCATTAGGAAGGTTCTCATGTGACCTGTGTCTTCTGGTGGGGTGCCTGTCCCTCCCTGCTGGAGGTCTTCAACCTTATGAGCTTCCAAGTTGAGTTGCTCAAGCCCAACTTTGGCTGAAACTTAGCTTCGGCAGCCAGGCAGGACCCTCTCTAAGGGTGTCTGTTCCACAGGCACCTCCCTCTCTCTCCTCAATCCATTGTCCAAAGATGAAATCAGGTGAAAGCGTGCATCAGAGTAGCCTAGAGGATGAGAAGTCAATGATGGGCCTATTGGTGTTGACTCAGGTGTGTTGGTGCAGGGAGGCAGGGGCTTGCCCGATGGGTGTACTCACCAGCCCGCCATTTTTTTTTTTTTTTTTTAGCATCAGTTGTGCAAACCAGCTTTTAGTTCCTCAGTGGCTTCCCTGGGATCATTGAGATCAAATTGCAGCATGGTCCCAGTTGGCAAACACTCTAATGGGCCATGCCCTTGGGGTTGATTCTGTCCATCAACATCAGAGCAAAGAAAGCCGATTTGGGCCACTAACTTAAATCCAGTTTTTCAAGGACAGGGAGTGTTTGCCATCCTTGTAAGCCACAAGCCGTCGGTCATTCAACAACTCCCATTAAGAACAGTGTCCTGGCTGTGTGTGGTGGTTCACGCCTGTAATCTCAGCAATTTGGGAGGCTGAGGCAGATGGATTACCTGAGGTCGGGAGTTCAAGACTAGCCTGACCAACATGGCAAAACCCCATCTCTACTGAAAATACAAAAAATTAGCGGGTGCCTGCAATCCTAGCTGCTTGGACGGCTGAGGCAGGAGACTCACTTGAACCCGGGAGGCGGAGGTTGCGGTGAGCTGAGATCACACCACTGTACTACAGCCTCGGTGACAGTTCTAGACTCTGTCTCAAAAAAAAAAAAGTATCCTTTAAAAATTCTCTCTGCAGAGCACTGAGCCCAGGATCTTACAGGCATGGATCTTCAGTGAACGTGAAGATAGTGAGTGTTAAGTGGTGGTTGCAGCCTGTGCTAAGATCTCTGCCCCCATGTGTACTGCAAGTGGATGACCACACCACTAGTTTTTCAGAAAAAGGCAAGGTCAGGTTCCACTAGCTACTTCAACATATCTGTTTTATATATCATAGTTTTCTAGATCTTTGCTTCCCTTTTTCATTTCTTTCTCTTTTATCTCAGAAGAAGGAAAGAGGAGTGTGTGTCTTCATCTCCTTTCAGACAAGACCCTAACCTACGTATTGGTCTCATCTGCTCCTTTCTCATTTGGAATCTTTCCCCAACAATTCATTTCACTTCTTCAAATTCTCCCTCTCTACTGCCTTCTTCCTCTTTGCCTGCAAATGTCTCTGGCCTTCCCTTCATACCTCAAACTTGGCTTATCTAAAAATGCAGTAATGTTTTGTCTCACAAAACTAGTTCATCTTTCCAGTGGGAGAAGGTTCTCCCAAACAACTGAGACCAAACTTTGGAGTTATTTTTGATTCATCTGTCTTCTTTGCATGTCTTGCATTCAGCCCTCCTTTCCATGACCACTGACAAAGTTAGCTCAGGTCCCCATTATCTCACATTGGGAATATCAGTGATAATGACAATTGTTTGTGAAGTGTTTATTCTTGGCCAGGCACTGTGCTGAATACTTTAGACACATTATCTCACTGTTCATATATTAATCTTAGGAAGTATCTTCTGTTATTATCCACCTTTTGCACATGGGGAAACTGAGGCTTAGTTAAGTAACTTATCCAAGGTCTATATAGTTGACAAATGGAAGAGCCAGGATTCACAAGCAGGTCAGCTGACCCACAGCTTGAGCTTTTAACTATTAACACCAGGCTGACCACTGTGGTTGCTTCCAAATTGATCTCATAAACACACAGGTCTTCTGTCCTTCCTCTAGTCTACCTTCTTCCCTCTAATGTACCATTTGGACTACGTCTTCCTCATCTCAAAATTTCTCATTGGCTCTTCATTGCCTGCAGGATCAATTGCAAACACCTTAGCTTGGGTATTCAAGGTTCCAGTTCAAAGAGGAGATTCATATCTATCTTCTTTGAGAAAATCCCTTCTTAGCACTGGCTACTGAAATCTTCTGTCTTCTTCAAAGGCCATCGCAAATGTTATCTCCTCCACGAAACATTTTCTTACCATATAACTAGAACAATTGTTCTCTTTGCTTAAACTGCCATTGTGCTTAATGTGGGCCACTCACGTGGTTCTTGTGATCTGGACTGATTCATACTATGATTATTTCCACATGTGTGTTAGTTATATTCTTGAGGTCAGGATTATTTCTATTTATTTTTGTAGTCCTTGTTACTCTGTCCAAACATCTTAAACATAAGAAGTATATTAATTAAAGTAACTCTGGCTTCTGTAACAGATAAAATCCCAAAATATTAGTGACTTAACATAATACAAGTTTATTTCTCATTCATGTATAGTTCAACTGATGACAGAGGGGTGGGAGTAGTGCTCTGCCCCACAGAGTCATTCAGGAGCCCAAACAGATGCAGACTCTGTCCTCTTCAAAATATGGCTTCCAACTTTGCTTTAGACATTGACAGCAGACGTAGTAATACAGAGGATGGGGAGGAAGATGGCATGAGAGGTTTCATGGCCTGGGTGTAGAAGGGGCACCTTCCGTTGCTGGAATTCAGCCTCATGGCCATATAAGCCATAAGGAAGACTAGGAAATGTAGTTCCTGAGTGTTAGGAAGGAGAAGAAATAGATTTGGGAAGTAGCTAACCAGTCCATATTTATGGAATAAATAATTCATATATTGCTATTTATTTATCAGGAAGGGAGTTGAGTTAGGAATGGTGGTCTCCAAAGCAGGGTAGACATACCTCATGTGCTCAAGATGATCCATTGCTATGAAGAAAGGTGTAGTAAAAGATCTTTTTTAAAAAATCTAAAACGAAAGAACTTCAGCATGGCTGACATTCAGTATATAGGATGACACTGCTGCTTACGTTTGGTCCTCGTGTCGCTAGTCTCATGTCTCATCCAACACATGAGTTACCTTGAGGGGAGAATATGTCCCTGTGTGCAGGATTGACAGCAGCTTCTGTAATCATTCATTTGCATTCAGAGCCTTTTGAAAAATTGCAAAATCTGTGAGCTTGGGTAAGTGGATTCATCTTGTTTTTGACAAAACCAACCTCCATGAATTGGATGAATAGCTTTCAATAAACCTGTAGATAAACTGCTTGCCACAGACAATGCTGATGCACACTCTTATTTGGTCACATGATGAGGCAGAACAATGTGAATAGAATCTGTTCTGGCAAAAAGTCGCACACACACAAGAATTAAAATGACCAAAAAAAAAGAAAACCCAAACCTGCTTGAAATATGAATTTACATTCTCTACCATTAACAATGAAACTCAAGCTAAATACATATTGCAACATGTGCTATCAATTAAAGCTTGTGTGAAGTCAACACTGTTTGGAAAACATTGAAAAATATGTTATCTAGAATATGAAAGCAAGCTTTTACAATTCTTTGAGTGTTTAGAGCCATTCATTAATCATTCGCAAACCAGCTCTACCGCAATCACAATAAATTTGATGATCACTGTTTGAAGCCTCTACTGAAAATAATAGTAAAAGGTGAAAAGCTATATGCTATGAAGGAAATTCTTGTTTGTTTGTTTGTTTTTGAGAAGAAGTCTTGCTCTGTTGCCCAGGCTGGAGTGCAGTGGCACCGTCTTAGCTCACTGCAACTTCTGCCTCCTGTGTTCAAGCAATTCTCCCACCTCAGCCTCTTGAGTAGCTGGGATTCAGGCACGTACCACCACACCCAGCTAATTTTTATATTTTTAGTAGAGATGGGTTTTCACTATGTTGGTTGGCCAGGCTGGTCTTGAACTCCTCACCTCAGGTGATCTGCCCGCCTCTGCCTCCCAAAGGGCTGGGATTATAGGCATGAGCCACCGCACCCAGCCAACACTTGTTATTTCTGTTGTAGTGGCAACAGCTGCAAACTAATGTGTAGAACATAAACTGATGAGTAAACTAAGACATATTCTTGTGTTGGCAAATGCGGCTGGAAGATGCCTTGAAAACATCACTAAAGAGTTGAAGAAATAAATACTAGGAGAAATGAGACAGTGTGGGAGGTTTACTCCATAGATGGATTGATGTACAGATGTTTCTAACATGTGGAATATGTTAGAACATCTTATGGAATTTGCTAATTTCACTCAGTAATGGAACACATCCGGGACTCCTTTCCTTGTGAACCTCTAAAAGAAAGATGGACTGGAGAAGATAGTTTTAATGCAAAGTGACTTCTGTAACAAGAACAATGGTTTATGAGAAAACTATATTAGTGCAACCCTAAATGTGGTTGACAATTTGACCAGAGCACAAAAAGAATCCTGGTGTAACCCTACAGAGATAGGTCCAAAGGTGACTTTCGTTTCCTATTCCTTTCACAGGCAGGCTATCATTACAAAGAAGTTGTCCCCACAGGGTGTAAAGTTTTAGAAGATAACAGTGAAGAGGCTAACTTTCAAAACAGAATGAACCAATGAAATAAGCACAAAAAACTTTAACATATACAAGACATTTTAGGGTATTCTGTAACAGAAGGGGAAGTAATGGTAAAGATATTTTGTATCACACAGATTTTGCTAGTTATCTATTGTAAAATACTTGGAAGAGTTGCCCAACTTAGAGATGAGGTACCTAGTTTGTTTTACTAGACTAGCATTGTGCATTCCCAGACGCTGTCTGTGGCATGTGGCTGTCAGTGAGGTGGCAGATATTTCTGAAGTAATAAATAGACATGATCTATAAATGTAAATGGGTTATTTTAACTTGGAGTAAGAAAGTTATTGATTTTCAAGAGTAAGTCACCTTATGGAGAGAGCATTTTGAAAACAAAATGCTTACAAATATCTCTGCTACTTTGCTCCATTGTTGTTGAAAATGATGTGTTACTATAAAAATTCATCATCTGCATGTTTTTCAAATGGGAAACAACGTTTAGTCTGCTCAAAAAGCTTCTGGAGGAAGAATTTTAGAGAGTTTTTAATGTATTTGTTAAAAATATTAAAATGTCACTGTCCTTAGACTAGATTGCAAGAAAATTTCACTGAATCAGGGAAAAAGAAACTGACTAGTCCAGTTTAAAGAAAACTTCTATGGTGGTTAGTATAAAGGCTTGGATAATGAGCGTTCTGACCCAGTGAGTACATACAGATATGCACCTGGATCTCTTGTCTTTGGGCGTAACCTTTTTAGCCAGGACATCAGTAAAACCATGTCTCTAAAAGCAGCATTTTGTTGTTTCACAAATAATAAAACTAAGACTTGCAAAAATAGTGAAGTATATTTAATCATTTTGCTCTCATTAAAGATTTTTTTAAAAAGTCTCCTTTAATGATCAGTGTGTATTCTATGGGAGATGAGCGATGATACCTTATTTAGTTTATAATGCATATTCTATGGGAAATGAGCGATGATGCTTTATTTAGTTTATAAAACTCCTTCAAACACGTGACTACATGTCTTCTTGGCGTCTCCACACCAGGTGACCATAGAGTCATGAACAGTAATGAAGTTTCTGAGAAATTTGAGGAATTTAATAGTTGGGCTTCAAACTAGGGACAAGAAGTTTTCATTCAAAAAGTCATCAAAGAAAACAACAGAGTGAAGAGACAACCCATACAGTGGGAGAAGATATTTGCAAACCCTACATTTGATAAAGGGTGACTATCCAAAATACATAAGAAACCCAAACAACTCAATAGTAAGAAAAACAATTAGCCTGATTTTTATTTTATTTTTATTTTTTTATTTTTTACAAATGAGATGTAAACCCTTATTTCACAAGTTCATCGTAATTCATTTT